>VOMN01083797.1:0-20440 GCA_014899125.1 Orchestia grillus
TTATTCACCCGTTTCTTCAATACGGAGTAGAAGTATGGTATGACACCGATAAAAACAAGAAGAACAAAGTTTTAGCCCTTCAGAAAAAAGTCGTAAGAGCTATTGCGCACCTAGACTACAATGAGCACCCAAACGACTTTTAAAAGCATGGGAATTCTAAAATTGCGCGACGTTTATCAATTTTCGCTGGGAAACTTTATATTCAAAACCATCAGAACAATCGGTGACCTAAATCTCCATGAAATAATTACTGCCCAGTGCTGTCCTCAAGATCATGTCACTAGAAATTGTTATAAATTAGTACTTCCTGATTACTCACGCACCAAATCCCACCATTACATTCTCTTTGCGGGCCCTAAGTTTTGGAACTCTATTCCTCCAAATATAGAACAAATTACCTCATTTTGAACATTTAAGACTAATCTTGGTAGTTCTTCATTCAGGGCGAATCGAATTCCCAGGAGCAGAATTCATCCCAGGACCTCTGATCTCCAACCACGTATCACATATACAGACGCACAGTTTAATTTAGAAATTTTCTTATTAATGAAAAATATCGGGGCGGAACATCCAAAGTTCGGTTGAAGGCACNCACGAGGCTCTCAGCTCAGTTTTCCGTTGTTCTCTCGAATTTCGATCAGGTTGAAATCAGGAGACTTAGGTGGCCGCTCCAGATGAGAAAATAATTCCTCTTGATCCCTGAACTAATCTTGCCCCACATGAGACCTGTGGAGGCGAAAGTTATCGTCTTGAAAAATGCTGGAACCGTCAGGAAAATTAAAATACATAGACGGACTTACATACATGGTCATCTAGGATGTTCAAATAATCCTGAGATTTCATTTTGCTGCATCATTAGGTTACCGAACATAATTTCATTTTGCTGCTTCATTAGGTTGCCGAACCTAATTTCACTCTGCTGCTTCATTAGGTTGCCGAACCTAATTTCATTTTGCGGTGTCATTAAGTTGCCGAACCTAATATCGACTAAGTGAAGCACCCCAAGATCATTATACTGCCCTTCTGAAGCCTGTATTTTCGGAGCGATGTATGAAGGATCCAATGAGTCATGGGCATCCTGCCTCACTCAAACGCGTTCATCTTTTCGGAACAAAGTGAATCTCGATTCATCTGACCATTGGACGTGCTTCGATTGCACTACAGTCCAGTCTTTGAGATCTCTTCAAAATGGAACCGTTCCTTTCGATTAGTTTTAATGACTAATAATTTTCTTGCAGGGGTGCAACTCCTTAATACCTACTTTCATCTTTTTCGGGTCATGATGAGAGCAAAAATTTTCTTAGAATCTTCGTTGAACATGATAGCGAACTACTGACTCCTTTTCCTCTTGCTTGCTTTTACCAATCGTTCCAAAGAGCTCTTGTCGTGAGTGTTCAGAATTTTAACTCCGGTAATACCATACGACTGATTGATAGCACTTCACCATCTTGTTTCCACTGGGCAACTATGTTTTGTACAGCCTCTTATGGCCATAATTTGACGTAGTTCTTTCGTGGATTTCCAAGCCCGTGGCTTTCCAAGCATGCGGGACTCACTACCAGTGACTTGAAAGACTAGCATTGTTCGTACATTCTTTTTCTTCAAATCCGCTTTGAGGAAACCTAGGAAAAATTGTTCGAATTTTACCCACGTTTTGCCAGGGTGCGACGGACTTTTTGGGCTAGTAGGGTAATTTATGCGAAGTATTTTAATTTGTGTTCGGAGGAATAGAATTTCAAAATTCAGTCCCTACAAAGAGAATGCAATGCCGGAATTTGGTTTTTGAGTAATAAAGAAGTACTAGTTCATTACAATTCCTGGTAACATGGTCATGGGGACAGAATTGAATAGAAATTATTTCTTGATGGTTTGGACCACTAATATTTTAATTGTTTTAACTATAAAATTTTTGAGTGAAAATTGATGAAGGTTAAGCAATTTAAAAATTCCCGTGCATTTTAGAGTCGTTTGTTTGCTCATCATTACAGCCCAAGTGCGGGATGGCTCTCATGAATTTTTTGAGGCATAAAAACTTCATTCGTTTTGTTCTCATCGATTCCATACCATGCTTCTATTCCGTATAAAAAAAGAGTAAATAATTGCATGACAAAGGATTTTAAAAGGATCAGTTGATGATATATTTCTAAGATTAGGGAGTATATCAATCGATTTAAAAGATTTTCACAAATGAATGAGGAATGTCCCCTAAAAGTCAAGTGTATGTTAGAGATAGTTTGCACAAACTTTGAGCGATTAGATATTCTCTGGGACACCATTTCCCATCGTTATTTGAAAGAGAGCTGATTTTTTTTTACGAAAAATGGATTTTGTTTTACTTATATTGACGCAGATTTTGTTTGCTTTTAACCACATGGAGATATTTCCTGCTTCACGATTTACATTATTTGACGATTCTTCATTACTATTAAGGGAAGTTCTTGATGAGCAAGGACTGTCATCCGCAAAAAATTATAAAATCAAAGAAGGAGCTACATTCTACTCTCATTTACGAAAATGAGCAACAGAAGGGGTACCAAGAGTGAGCCTTGGGTCATATTTGTTATATTTGATTTGGCGTCTCCGAATGCAATGGATTGCTTACGGAGCTATAAATAAGAAGTGAACGACTGGTGAGGAGTTTCTCTTATTCCATAGTGGTCAAATTTGAACAGAAGGATCTCGTGACCTACCATACGAAATGTTTTTTCCTAATCTAAAATGATGAAGAATATGAGGAAACCCTGGCCAGTGTTTGAATTGAGGTATTAAAAATGAGTTAGAATGGCTGGAGTGGTCAGCAAAGTTTTTACCTATATTTGGGAAAAATTGTTGTATATGCACTACCAGGCCAAAAAGTTTAATGTACCGTGGAAAAATATACATTTATTTTAAACAGTTTTTCACGTGTTTTCTCCAGATAAATTTAAAGAAAAGAATATAGATACAATAGTTGCGTTCAGCGTCACTGATAGTGCTGCATTTGCTCTCTGTGTGACGACAAGCTTGAATTACCTCACCGGATAAAGCCTACAAAGAAAACCTGTCTTTGAAGGGAGATAGGTTATAGGTTTGCACCGGGCGGCGAAACCCACAAGAGAAGTGTCTCAAACGATGGCCTTAGAATTCAGGTCTGTGCAAAGAATAATTGCTCAGCGGAAAAAATTGACGTAGTGGTCATTCAGTGGTACAGCAGTGGCAAAGCTAATATTCTGAAAACTCTCGACAGGCGTTTTCTGAAGCAATTGGTACAAGCAAACGGGTGAAAAAGTGTTCAATAGTCGACTTGCTTGTCCAAAAGATTGCTTAAGAAAGTTTCTGCTCGCCCCATACGCCTAGAACTAAAGGAAATGAGTTTAAGGAGTTGTGCCGCTGCCAAGAATCCATTGATCATTAAGGTAATCGAAAAAATTGGCTCCAATTTGAAAAAAAACACAATAACGTAAAGACGGCAATAGAGCTATGAAAACACGTTGGTCAGATGAATTTAGGTTCACTTTGTTCCATAAAGATGGCAGAGTTAAAGTGAGACGGGATGCCCGTGATGCTTTGGATCCTTCATGCAGCTCTCTGACAGCACATGTTTCCGGGGACAGAGTAATAATGTGACTGTGCTTTGCATTGACGGGATTAGGTTCGTATTTTTATTTTCGTGATGGTTCTGGTTTGTTTCAAGACGACAACGCTTGAATCCACCGATCTAATGTAGTGCTAAATTAGTTCAGGAATCACGAGGCACCATTTTTTAATGACAAATGGCCTTCACAGTCTCCTGATTTAAACTCTATCAAAATTTTGTGGAACTTCCTGAAGAAGGAGCTACTGGCCTGAACACCTTTTCATTCTTCATATGAAGATATCTCTGAATGTTTGGCCCTACTTTAGACAAATATTCGTTTAAATTGCTTACAAAATCTTGAAGAATCTACACCTAATAAAATAAAAACTGTAATCAATGGGAAAAATTATATAATTAACTATTAAGCTTGATTATTAGCATTATTTTCATATTTCTCCAAGGAGGGACAAAGTTTTTATCCGGGAAGGGTATCTACAATGTCTTTTTCACAGTGGTATGCAAAATGGTATTAGCATAAATATTGCTATTGGCTTTCATGTTTTTCATTTGAATTATACAGCGGGCTCAACAACTTTTCCTTTTTTTAACGATACATTTTAGTTATGAGAAATTTGATGAAAATAATCATTTTTTTGGCAAGCCTAATTTGACTAGTTACATAATTTCTAAATCTACTGTAATAATTCAGACGAGATTTATTTTCGTGCAGCCGGATGAGACATGTTTGGTGATTTTTGATTTCAGATGCAATATTTGAAGTGTAGCAAGGCTTATACTTTTCCTTGAGTGGGATAATTCGAGTAATAATTCAGCAAAATTTATTGTACGAATCTTGTGAAAGGTTCGTCTGCTTCGCCATCGCATTATCATTATCAATTCCGTTTGGGACGATATTTAAGTCTACCGCCGAAAGTCATTATAAAAGTTTGATAATGTCGTCGAGTTAATTCTGGTGAACGAACAAGTTGGTGGAAGTTTTTGTTTATTTTCTATGAATTTTTTATTCGGAATATCGGAAAATGGTCGAATGCATCTGAGGTTAATATTCCACTCAAGATGTCAATCTCTGCCGTTAGGAAGAAGTTAGCTATCAGCGTAGCGGATTCGGAAGATGCATATTATAGGTAGAAATGATTTTGACTACAATAGATTTAAGAAGTTCAAAGTTGAATCCCAATTGTCAGAATTAAGAAGAATATCGTTTAAATCACCACAAATTGTAACACATTCCTCTTGAGCTTTACTAAAGGATTGAATCAATCGGTTTCGTTCATTCATGAATATAGTTGAATTGCTAGGACGGTAGGTAGATTGTTCCTGAGAGTATATGATTTGCACTTTTCTTTATTTCTATGAAGAAATATCACATTTATCGTTGCCTCCGGTATAAGTCTGGTTTTTAGCTTATCAGTGATGAACACACTCACTTCACCAGCACGGTTTCCATTAGTTCACATAGAGAAGTATTTGAATGAAAAATTATTTATATTTTCCATATGTAATGATGTGGTTCGTACCAGCCCAACTTCCGGTGAAGCACAATATACCGAAATTAAATTTGGCTGTGCAACAGTGAAATTAATTCCATATAATTTATGGAAGAGCGATATACAGTTCGCACAAAGAATAGATAGGTCATTATTACATTAGTTGTCAAGTTCTTAAATTTATTTATATTAATATACCAGCAGCATGTTGAACAGCTTAAATCAGAGTACAGCGAATTCAAATGATTTAAATCGTGTCTAATATTAATAAATATTTTCGTACTGATGTGCCATATCAATTCAGTGAGGTATTCATGGGAGAAATAAGCAAAGCAATGAATGGATGGACGATATAAAGAAGTTGGGTTTTGTTATTGTCGAGGTGTTGTTGGAAGTCGTCCTTATCCGAGCGGGATACCCGAGACTCGCGTCGCTGTGGGCCAGGTCTCTGGTCTCAGAACAGCACCTATTTACTCTTTGTATTCGGTGATTTTGGAAGCATTGAAATTAGGGATTTAGTCATTTCGCGTCAGGGGCTCATTGGTATTTTTTTTGCATTATCTCCGATTAGCTGAGAGATGTTTCGAATTGTCAGATTACTTGTGTACAGGGATACAAAGATGCATGCTCCCTCGTGCTTTGCACGCAGCAAGGAAGTTATGTTCGGGTACACTAGATGAATTCCTGTCTTTTGGTGGTTTTCTTGTCTACGAGCGTGAATCCACCGTCCTCGCCGTGGACGTTGCTCCTCATGGTCCAGTTTCCATCATGGGCTCATCTCTATGACGTAGAGTTCCACTTATTCTTCTTGAATAGGAGCTCAAGTTTTATCGAATTATTGAGAAATGTTTCTATGTATGTTCGCTATATATATTTGTAATTTTTTCTTATTCGATTTCACTTATGATGGTAGCGAAATCTTTTTTGGATGGATTTTTTTTTCGCTGGGGAAATAGCAACAAGAGGATATTTTGTAGTTCAAGTTAATTTTGGGCACTGCTGTTTATTTCCTGAGGTTCATTAATAGCTAGAGCTTGAATGCGTACGTCATTGGGTTTCCGACAACAGCTGCGCTAGCGGTTTTATTTGCTGAGCTATAGGCCTTAAGTCGAAGTTTTTATTTCGTTACGCAGTGTCTTAATTTGAGTTAATTCACCAGATTTAACTCGGCTTCCGAAAGTCACAATTGTTTTTCGAGCTCCATCGAATTGTTTTTCGAGATCCTTTCGAGGATCACAACCTCTTGGTGCATCTTGCTAAAACTGTCATTAATTGGCATGACAGTCAGTCAGGATATGCCACACATTTAGATTGGCCAGCTAAGTCCCCAGATATGACCCGAATAGAAATGTGTGTGACCACCCACTACAAGTTACACGTCGAGAGGATCGTCCACGTACTGTGTCCACATTAAGAGATCACTTGATGCAACAGTGGTTCAAAATCGACCAAATGTACACTAGGAAACTTGTAGACTAAATGCAGCCCAGAATTACTGCCACCATTCGAGCTCGAGAAGGCCCTGCCCCAATTAGTAGCAGGTGACTATCTTTTTGACGGGGCTCTTAGTTTTATTTTGTTTTCTATTTCAATTATCGTATATTTTAACACGTTTTTGATGTTTCACGCTTCGATACGAGGAATTAAACTTTCATTTCTGATGAACAACTGTAGTTTACTTAGATTAGACGTTTGTAAAAGCTTGCACAATCGTTCAGTGATGGCGTTCGATCAGTTCACTTTTGTAGGAAACATTAATTTTTTAATTTCTTTACTTAAATGAAGGGCCGTAATATTTCGTCTGGGCCACCTACTACTTTTTCATGCTGTCTTGTTCATAGTTTCTATGCTTAAGTGTCCTGATATTCTCCACTGATGTATCGCAATTCAAGAAGAGGTTAATAATTCCGCTATCGCATTAGTTACAACATACAGTGGTGGGATACAAGTAATTGTTCACTTTACAATTCGTTTTTTATTACACGTCTAGCAAGCCAACATACTCAACACTTCGACACAACACGAACTCTAGCTAACATAGTAAAATTGTAAAAACGTACGGAACTTGACGAGTAAACGGCTTCGGAAACAATAAAATCATTTATGACACGGGACCAAAGTATTCAAGCATTTCTGTAATACCAGTTTCACACGAAAATTGCGGTATTTTTACTGTCTCGTCGAATCTGAATCAACTGTCTCGTCGAATCTGAATCAACTGTCTCGTCGAATCAACCGACCGAACGGCAGGAAGAGAAGGAGTAGATAAGGAAAAACTGCCAGCTTTGAAGAAGAAAGCGATTGACAGCAGATTCAAAAACCCTCAATTCTACTTCAGGAAACACAGAGCTGTTCAAATTGTTCCAATTGACAACGGAACGGGGCACAAAAGACCTCCTATGCTCTTCAGTTCTACACTAATGGGGCTAAAGCACTCGCAGGCTCAGTTGTGGTACGTCTCGTACACCTCATAGTTAATATACACACCGATCCGGCAAAGCAGGGATGAGAGGGTGAGATGAATTGAAGATGATCTCATGCAACATACAAAAAGAGGCTACAGTACTGCGGTGATTCAAGTCCCATTCCACCCCACTGACAGATAGGATAGTCCCCTGACTATCCTGTCTAGCTGGCCAAGGTGGCATTGGGCTGCAGAATCTCAAACAGGAGAGTAGCGCATGCTCCAAAGGAGGCAAAATGTAAACCCAGAAGCGCCGAATGGCCAGGTATTGATCATCAAGCAGTTTCTGTGTCTTTCTCATAATGTGGGCTCCATGACGTACTGGTTAGCGGGATGGCCTCGCAGCCAGGACATTCAGGGTTCGATCCTGGCTCAGGCCAGGTATTTCACGTAACCAGGGAGTACTTCCCTTGGGAAAGGAAGCTTAAAACACACACTCCTCACATCCCTCACCAAGCCAGTAGTTGTGAGGCATTGACAACCCAACGGTACAACGTGTTGGAATTAATAAAGTTTTTTTTTTATTGCAGCTACAGAACGAACGTAAGCTCCATTCCTAACCCTCGAGCGGAAACACACCTTGATTGATGACCACAGCGTCATCAATCAATAAATCAGGCAAAACAGGAAGCTAAGTGCGGGTCTACGCAACACTCATAGACTTAGTCTTCGTAGAATTCAGGACCGTACTCCACCTAAGGCACCATTTAGGGTTCAAACCAAGATCATGGCTCAGAGAGGTAGAGACGCAAAGCCTGAGCACAGGAGATGACACAACTGCAACAAGGGCAAAATCACCAGTATATTCAAACAATGTATTCTCAAAATTACTTAACGGTTCACAAGTACACTGGAGAACAGCATTGCGCCTAGTATACTACACTATGGTACATCAGGAACTACCCTTACTAGGCCACAAGCAGCACCAGCAAGCACCACATGCTGTGTCCTACCATGCAGAAATTGGCGCAATACTGACAAAACAGCTCCCCCTGTACCTACAGCCTCAAGCTTGTACACAAGGCCAGCGTGATTAAATTTATCAAATGCTCCACTGAAATCGAACTGCACGAGACTCGCTTTCTACCCCTCGTCAAATGTGTGTTGCAGTATGTAAGAAATTTCCAGCAATGCATAGCATTTGCTCAGCCCCTTGCAATAATCAAACTGTCTGGCTGGGAGAATGTGGTGCCTTTGGAAGAAGGCACCAAAGGGGCGCGACACCAACCTCTCAGAGACCTTAAGCAACACTGCTGTAATGGATATTGGGCGATAGTTAGAAGCCACAGGACAGATTGGGCCTTTTGGAAAGAAAGTTACATTACCCGTCACCAGGAATTGGGAGAACTACCACTCTTCAACGATATTCTAAATAACTGACTCAGTCTAAGAGCTTTAAAGCTTCACGTCATCTTGAAAAATAACGAACACGCACCCGTTGGATCAATTCTCTCTCATACATTCAAGTTAGACAACAGGCGTTACACCTCACTTGACTTGAACGCAGAGGATACGAGCGTAGGCCTTGAATGACGTAGCCAGCAAATCAGGAACAGTTCTTCATTGGTCACTGTCAAATTGACGGCTGAGAAATTCCGCCTTCTCAACTAGATCAGCAACCAGTCTACCACCCAGACCAATAAGCGGAGGTACAGATGGACACACGCCAAAAATGGATTCCCGCAGCACGCCCTACCATTTTCGAGCATTGCTAGACTCGAGAAGAAGACTTCTGGCTTCCGTCAGGTGCCTAGACTCAGCCCCAGCATACGCTGAGCATGCTGAGCATCTATAAAAATCCGATAAGATTGCAGAGATACTCAATCATTCTCCAGGCGAAGTAACAAGCCTGCTTGTGTTCGTAAGCCCCTCTACAGACAACGTCAAACCAGGGCTTATTGCTGCTCCGAACCCTGATACGAATAATGGGAACAAGAGCTGTGATTATTCGACTAACAGCCACATTGAAGTTTTCCAGAGCATCAGCGCTCACAATAAATGAAGTCCAATTCAGACCCGGAAGGTCGGACAACATTGAGTCCCAGAAAACAAGAGTCTTCCGATAAACAGCTCGAGATGTACAGGAATCCAAGACACGGAAAGCAAACTCAGCGGTGATTGTGGGCCAACAGTGGTCACAACCTCCCAAGCGAGCAATAACAGAAACTTTCACTAAGTAATGTACGTCAGTCACAACTAAGTCTATCACAGTTAAACAATGGGTGAGCCTAATTAGCTGGCTGGTAGCACACAGGAAACAAAACTCAGCTCTACCATGCCGGTCGGCATGAGGGAAGCCCAGCCATTCTTCAAGATGCACATCAAAGTCATCGAGAAGCAGAAAAACAGAATGGCGATCATCCGACTGAATGGCAGCCAAAGGACCCAAGAGGCAATCATGAAAACGATCGTCAAGATCAGGGTTGCGGTATCCAAACAGATATGAATTCTGTCGAATACCGCAAAAACTGACTTCTGATGTAGCACAGCACTCACAGTTATATTTACTCTGTCTGTAAACTGAAAATCCATCACGCACATACAGCACCGTCCCAAGGACTTTTCCCGCGCTCCACGGAGAAGCACAGACGTACCACCAAAGCCGGGCAACCGCAATTCGGCAGCATTTCCTCTCCTAGAGGTTCGGGTTGCGGCACATCTACGTCATGCGAGGAGGTCGAGGCGTCTAGCTCACACAAGTTGCAGTGAAGCTCATTAACATTGACGTAAAGCAGTTTGCGCCGACCATGGGGACGCGTAACAGGTCTGAGGTTCACCTCCACTTCCGGAAACCGAAGTTTCAGGCTGGCAAAGAACAACGAAAATAGACCCATACACTTGAGAATTCATAAAAAACACAAAAACCATAAACAAAAACAGGCAGCAACGTTGGCTACAAATGCAGACAGCCCCCAAGACCCCCTGCCACCCTGCTCACCAGCACGAGGTTTGACTGAAGAGAGGACAGAACTGAGGAAATACCTGGTTGTGCCATCTGGAAAAGGAATAGGGATGGGTTGCGGAAAGATTGGTCCTACTAGCTATGTCACCAACCTATAACTAAGTTCCTCTGTAGAATTCAGTTGGCACTGAGGAGCTCATCCGCCTTACACGTACATTTCTGTAAAGTGAGGACTAGAGGACTACCAAAAGCCCCGAGCTTGAAGTTCCCTCATACGCCCACAAGATGTAACTCGTGGGGAACAGTAAGTACGGCTTGATAAACCGCGAACCACGGATGTGGTTTTGAGTTCGGAGTTGACCATCTCTTAGCCTTTGTCTAAATAATATAGCCCGATAGCCCAAAATACAGCTGAGCAGGAGCTCGACTTTGGTCCAGTTCCTTATTAGAGACTCAAGAAACCTGCGCACCATCTTTCGCCTGAAAACAGTGATGAAAGGAAGGCAGGACAAGGACCAGCCTCACACCCGCCTTGCAAATATGAGTCCTTCTCGAGCCACCAGGAAAGCTACGCATGTTAGAACTTAGAAGGTTGTCTCTTAGCTTATGAGAGCTAGTCACCGATGAGCCGTCGCAGCATACGGTCACCTTAAAGGACAACATGCCAGAAGTCAAAAAGTATCAGAATATCTACAGGGGCAAATAGTTCAGCATCATTCACAACGAATGTCGTACAAAAAGATTTCTACTTAAATTAATGTGCCATACTCTACTGTTGGTCCCATTATTCGTACGCTCAAGGAATATAGCTCAACTGTTAACCTACCGATGCCACGTGTTCCACGGCAGATTAATCTTCAGTCTCGTCTACTTTTAATGAGGAGCTTTTAAAGTAAGCCCATAATGACTCTCAAAGAGCTAAAAACTGACATGGAAGCCCCCGGGACAGCAGTGAGTGAAAGAACCATCAGTACAAAATTTCCCAGCCAAGGGAATTTTTTTTCACTCATCGTAAAACTCCCGTGCTGAGCAAAAACCACCCTGCAAGTCGTTTAGCTTTAACAAAAAACATTTGGAGAAAAAACACGCATTTTAAAAGACTGTTACTTGGTCTGATGAAACAAAGATCGAACTGTTTGTTCGTAACTCCGCTCGTCGTGTGTGGAGCTTAGAAAAAACTGCCTATGAGAGGCATATTATTATTTCAACTGTGAAGCACGGAGGGGCAGTGTAATAGCTTGTTGTTTCACAGCAAATGACACTGGTGCACTTCATAGCATTGATGGAAAATTGTATAGGGCCATGTACAGTCCAATATTGAAGAAAAGTTTCGTTCTAACTGCGAAGAGTTCATTCCAAAAAAGCAAATGG
Organism: Orchestia grillus; assembly: GCA_014899125.1. Lineage (NCBI taxonomy): Eukaryota > Metazoa > Arthropoda > Malacostraca > Amphipoda > Talitridae > Orchestia > Orchestia grillus. Next base: position 11,802 of record VOMN01083797.1, read on the forward strand.
ATGTCCCAGCGAGACAACAGCCCTAAATACAGAGCAAAATTAACGTCCGAAAATAGTTTATGAAGAACAACATCAATGTTCTCTATTGACCAAGCCAATCCCCGGACCTCAATCCTATCCAACAAATTTAGGGAACACTGAAGAAGAAGGTTCATCAGAGAAGTCCGATGAATCTGGAAGAACTGAAGAAAATATGTATTGAAGAATGAGCTCAAATACCATCACATGCTTGCGAACGCTTTGTTACGTCGAATGAAAACTGTCCGTGAGCAGTAATTGCCAACAAATATTTTGCAGCTAAAATATGACATGGTAAACTTTTGGGGTTGAATATTATTGCCTTGCACCTTACGTGTTTTGTGTGTGTATGAGACCACGTAAAGGGTCGCTCAGGAGTAACTACCCCTTTTAATTTGCTAATAAAGTAAAAACTACAATGGCATGGATGCGAAACTTTTTTTTGTTCGGAAGAAAAAAACATTTATGGTCTATTGCACATTGTTTCGAATACAATGTTCTTTAAATCAGGCCACGGTTTTTTTGACAACTAATGACTCTTTTCTTTGTGCATGTAAGCCTTCCAGATTTTAGTTTATCATTTAAGGTTGTCTGTGTCCGTAAGTTTCCGATGTAGATATATAATAGGATTTTTATCGAAAGATTTATTGGTTTTCTGAAAAACATAGATTCGGTGATCACGTTGCACTTCTACATATAGTGGGGATTGTGCTTGTGTACACTCGTGCAATGCTCATTCTTTCTTCTTTGCTGTAGTGAAACACGAGTGAAAATTGAGGGTTTGAATCTGAAATAAAAAGAAGTTTTCTTGTTGCTGAGTAATTAGAATATAAAGCTATGTAGTATCATAAAAATACATTTTTTTGAATAAAGTATGTTACAACATCCAAGCATTTGCAGTTTTTGTTTTATTGGCACTATTAAATGATCAGTCACTTCTGGGTCACCATGCACTTCTAGAAGGAGAAATTTCCTTTAATATTTTCACCCTACATTATAAAATGTTTATTCTGTGAGAGCTCTACGTATGCTAGCTAGCAAAAGGCTTAATAAAGAATGAAATATAATGAACACAATTGCATTAGTCCCCCACTATATTTGGCACAATTGCACAATTGCATCTGTCCCCCACTTATAAAATGTTTATTCAGTGTGAGCTCTACGTACGCTAGCTAGCTAGAGGCTTAATAAAGAATGAAATATAATGAGCACAATTGTATCTGTCCCCCACTATATTTCCTCGTGTCTCTGTAGCACTGGTGTTACGCACAACATTACAAGGCTTTGACCACAAGCATGCTTACGATTACGTAGCATAGAATTTACTCGAGCTGGATATGTGATATTCTCCGCGCACTGAAGTGGAAATGCTAGTCCTTTTGAATCTTTGTGTAGGTGTGGATTACGCATGTCTGGGTCGTGAAAAAGAAAATGGGGGGGAGGGGGTTAGGGTTTCAGGCTTTAGATACTACATACTGTAGTTCATATGTATTTTTCTATTTATTCATTGTAGATAATTGATTTAATTCTGTCCTTTTGCAGCACTGATGATGAAACTTCGATTTTTGAAACGTATACAATTTTCATTGAAATGTTCCCTCCTAAGTTGGTCCTCATTTTCATCAGAGAGATATGGTTTCCAAGAATCCGATCTGTTAGTGCTAGTGTCAAGTATTTTCTTCTCAAAATATCTTTAAATTGGAATTATTTGTTGAAAAATATTGTTCAACGCCATCCAGAGGGAGATTTTCTTCATGTGGGTGCAGGGTCGGGAGATGGCAGTGAACGTAGGAAGCTGAAGCTAATAAAAGCGTCGTATGATGGGTAAGTCGCAAAAATGAGGATAATGACGACGGCGTTTGCCTCTTTGTGGGGATTAATTGGAAACAGAGGAAATGAGGACAGCTGGACAATATGTTATGCTAGAAGAAAGGCAAAATTATAGAAAACATTAACGCTGGATTCTATACTTGGAATGATGATGTGCAGGTGATATCATGTGTAGATCTGCTGAATATTTTAACCCATTTAAACCGAGCCGACTGATGTGGTGGCACATTGCTAAATTGCTTTATTTTGGTGCACGTATTCGTATAGTGTTAAAAAACGGTGTTAGTGTGACGTAACGTAGATCGGTATTTATTTATTTCAGGTCTTTTCAGTCCCAAGCTCGCGGGGTTAATGTTCTAGAATATTTTTTCTCGGTCGACCGCAGTGTCTCGGAGAGATAAGCTCATTCCGCAGAAGGGATACCGGAGCAACCAACGTGCAAGAGATCATTGTTACGTGGTTAATGAGGTCATTGAGCGAGAGAAGTCAGGCTGATCAGTCATGTTTCAACTATAACAAAAGAAGATACCTGAATGAGGTATTGTAACTAAATCTTATCTTTTACTTACCTATATCTGTAATAAAAAATCGAATGGGAAGCTATTCCTTGCAATGTGACAGCATTACAACTTTTCTCGCACGGACCTTGGCTACCTCAGCTTTAGATGGGCTTTCGGGACTTCTATCTTTCGTGCCCACTTTGCTTCTTTCCATTTTCATTCCTTCTTCGCTATTTTTTATTTGTTTTTTCTTCCTCTTCCTTCTTAACTTGCTGTTTCTATACGTGGGGATCTTGTGTGGGAACACACCCTGTGCATAGATTCTCCATTCTCCTAAATCCATACTAAATGATCCCTACTCTTTGGGTGCGAGATAGTCGGAGTTTATGAAGCATTGCTTTCATTACTACTACTACTACTACTACTTCTCGCACGGACTGCGATGTTGAGACCAATATTTGCCCAATTTAAAGTTTTAGATCTCGCTTCAGTCGCCCTGCAAACCAAGCGGACAAAAGTGAGTCGTTCCCTACGTGAAGTACAGTTCAGACGGAGGCGCTGCTCGGAGCCTGGGCCTCCAGTCACCTGCCTCCACCGAGCGGCCGTCGGAGCAGGGGCCGTCGACCCTGTGTAGGCCTGTTGATCAACGGAAGTTTGGTTTCCATAATGGCCCAATAATGAGCCCTTGGTCGAGTTCGTTCCTCGTCCAACGCCATCTCAACTTTAAGAACATGGTGTTTGATGGTACTTGCATTCAACAATAACGCTGTGCGTATCAATTTTTGCTTGAAAAAGATGGCTATATCGCATCCCACAGAGCTTTAAAAAGAACGTACCTGCATGTATTCGCTCGCATTTCTCGCTCGACTTGTTGCAGGACTCACTTTGTACTCTCCATGAATTAGAATGTAAAATATGATGCTCCGCAGCCTCAAGTGTATAAATTGTTCACTACGTCAAAATATAAAATTTTTAATTGATTTATATTCATGTTCAAGGTAATCTAGTTGCCGTACGAGTTCACATAAAAAATAAAAATAAATGCAAGAATCCTAAAAGAACGGTCATTTTTTTCAAGAAACTTAGGAGACCGAAAATATGCAAGAAGTCAATATTTTCAGTCTTGAGAGAGGAAATTCGAAAGGTAAAACAGGTACTCAGAAAATTTGACTCTTGTCTATGCATTCTCCGCGTTACATATTCCAGTGCAAATTCCTTGAACAGCCGTAATGAGAACTGAAAATTCTTCATAGTTAACTATAACTTGTTTTATTAATAAACATATATGTTTTCTTAGTCATTATTGTATGACATTAACTTATATGCAGAGGATGTAATAAAAATTCGATTCATGATCAGAAATTATACCCAAATAGCTCATCTTCGTATCCTACGACCCTATGGTAGAGCTTCCTAAAAACCTGCGGCTTCTCTAAATATACCTTGAAAAAATTTAGACGATTTCTGAGATGAATTAGTTTCAACAAAGGTGCTTTCCTTGGTGTACAAGAACAGAATCCTTTGTTCCTAAGAACTGTTCGAATCGCTACGTTTGTCCAAGTAGCGTCTAAATCATTTTGAAGTTCAGATCGAGGCACTCGAGTATTGTTCCAAATTTTACGGACTATATGTTTAGAAGCACAGTTTGAAATTTTAGATGGACGCCCTGAACATGTTAGACTTGCAGTGGACTGATATGACTTAAGCCGATGAATTGTGTCACCAATGGTTGAGATTTTTGTTCTACAAATTCTACAGCCCAAACAACTTTAATTTAACTGAACAATTACGTTCTTCTCTGATCCTTTATGGCAATCCTTAAGTCTTCTTTTCAGAATTAGAGTGTTGAACAATGAACTCTTCCTCACGCAGCTCTCAGATGTGAACTGAGGTATACTGTTGTATGTCGACGAGGTAGAATATTTTCTATCAAGTTCTACGGCATTCCTGTCACGTAAACCACTTCTGTTCGTCCGAGGATGAATTATTACTGCTTTAAAACTAATTTTGAGAGTTGGTTGGATGCTTTTAAGGCAATAATTTAAGATTACCGTAGATATTACATCAATGGTTTATCATTCAATTATTCTTACACCAATTTAGCATTTAGCACAAAAAAAACAAAAATATTTAATTTTCGATTGCTTTGCTGTTGGTTACTACGGTAAATAAACTTTTGACCATGTGTCGAATATTTATGGCACCTACTGTACATAGTTTATTACTATAATTTTTAAACAAGGTTACCTGACTTATGCCCTACAATGTGAATTTGATTGTATTCTAGATTGTACTGTAACTTCTGGAGAAGAGTAGAACAGTCCGCTGTGCGGCGGTGTGGGACCACACGCTAAAGAGCCTTGAAATTCAGACAGCTGTATCTGCATGCTAACGCACAGTACAGCAATGGAAGTTTATTTTTTCGTGACGTGTCGTTGTGCGATAGCGTGTACATCCGATGTCGGTTGTATGGCCTACTTTAGATGGGCCTATTATAATCCCTGAGCAGCTATAATATTCCTCATAATTGACAAATCACTTGATATAGCAGATAATTAACAAGTATTGCAGTTCCCGCCAAGGAAAACTGCCGTATGGACGAAATTATGTGTCCTTCTCAGCGTCAGCGCACAGACGAGGCGCGCTCCAGTCGCCTGCACCGTGCAAACGGCTGCTCAATCTCAGGAGCGGCCATGACGCCTTAATAACAGTTTTACGCGATCATACAGTTTTTATGGGCGTTTCCTAAAGTGCCGTACTTGAAACATTAATGAACTCAAATTGCCCATCAAGCAGTTGGAAAAACGGCAACAAATCTACGGCAAAACTACACATCATTTCGTTTACGCCCTAGTTTACAGTCTCGACCGAAGGGCCCACGATCGAACGTCTCTCTCGCTTTTTTTGCCGAAAGTCAATCTTCTTCGCAGAGTTTTTGCCTCAAGTTGATTGTGATTGACTCCATTAGGTGGCAATCAAACTTAATTGGTGTCTTGACCAACTCACACAGATCAGAGTTCCATTTTTTGATCAGTTGTGAAACGTCAAGCAAAAAATGTAATGAAATTTACCAAAGGCTTCCGTAGCATTTTTCAACCAGCGCGGCAATGACTTCATGAGCCTTTGGATCACTCTGATCATTGAGGTAGCATAAGGGCTGTAAAAATGGTTGATAATGATTTTGAGTGGCTTGGTACGGAATTAACACATGCCGTGCTGGTTAGATCCGAAGTGTATACTCGTACGAGCTTAAATTCAACGGATCCCGAATTATGTTAGCAATGAATCCGAGCGAATTTACATGAGTTTCAAGATACAGCTCAAGCTATAATTTAGCTGAATTGGTCGCAATTAACTCGAGCCTACCTTTAGAATTCCCGCACCTGCCGCTAGGACGGAGGCACTCTGAAATGAAGCTGCTCCTGAACAGAAGAGTTTAAGCGTGAGGAATAGCTCTTGCAAACTCAGCTAAAGTTCCTTGCATTCCCTGATTGTCACTCAATATTGGATTATAGGGATAACTCTAGCCAGTCGTGCACCTTATAGTAAAATTTATTTCCAGACCTATGCATAATAATACAATATATTGTCAGGCGTGCACAATGCATTATAATATAGTGCCAGCGGTGCACAATGCGGTACAATGTATTGCCAGTCGTGCACAATGCAGTACAATGTATTGCCAGGCGTACATAATGCAGTACAATGTATTGTCAGTTCGAATGAAGTTTACACTCACAGAACAGTAAAAGAAATTTTGTGCATTAGAAGGTCTCATATTTGGAAAAGACAAAAATGAAAAAGCGAGCCATTATCTAATACACATATAATTTTTGCAAGTTCTTATTTCATAACCTGAAAATGAGATCTGCTGAAAAATACGATATATTGGGTTATCATGCATTTTTGGTGTGCTAATCGTAGTAACAGTGGTGACATGTACGAATTTGCTATAGCAGCGGAACTGAGGTCGCATTAATCCGAAGATCCTCGGCGGGCTAGCACACTGAGCACATGTCGAGCCTATCACTGCTTTCAGCCGACCAAAATCGTGCCGTAATTTGGCATTTAGGAGTTTTTGACAGGAAATTACCGCCTACGCTCCCCGAGTGACGAAGCTTCTATTTTCTCGTTAAAGGAACAACAGCGTGAGCAGTTTTACTGCTTTAATTTAGCAAAATCTAATGGGTTGTTCGATCGCAATTTGCATACATATCGAAGGGACTTATGAGGGTGGCTTTCCGGGCTGGAATTTTTTTCGGGCTCAAAATTTTAGAGTGACGAGTTAATTTGAGTGTTACAGCAATCCTGCGAGATCCTACAGGATTCTGCTGGATCGGCCGCTGGATTTCCGGACGGAATTTCTTGTTGACGAACAAGACTTTGCATCTGATGTCTTGATTTCGATGACTACAGCGACTTCAATTCATCCCCATGTAGAAGCCGGCCAGTTCGATGTCATAAGGAAGAACAAGGACAGAAAGTCTGACTTGGAAGAGATGGTCAGCAAATTATTTTCCTTAAGCTTCTCTTTTGGTAAGACCAACAGACTCGGCCTTCATGAAGAGGTTATCGAACATAGACGAAACGATTGTCATTGAATTTCGTGTTTCAAATGCAAATGTTGCTTTGACCGTCTTAGATAGAAAATGTAAAATTACAATTTTGTCACTGTACCGTAGTCGGAAAACAATATAAAAAACCGTTTGCTGCAGTATGTACAAAGCCACATTGTTAACTATTTTTCCGCGCTAATGGCCATCTTGAATTACGTTTTCACGTCTGGTTCACAGAAGACCCGGTGAAAACTTCAAGACGGACCGCTGACACAACTGATAATTATTTGATTTTGAACCCATCCTCACTTTTGAGAAAAAATTCAGAAATCTCTGATACGTGTGCCCATCTGTAAGCAACTTAGCATTACTTGTTGAGACTGGCAAGCTTAGGTCGGGGGCAGTGAGGAGCTGATGAGTTATTTGTGACTGAAGTTTTCTATCTACTACAGACTAAAATTGACTCAACTTAAACTGTAAGTTACACGTTGATTACACACTACACACATGTCACTACTCACTACACACACTGACGTGATTATTTTCCGAAAATTCAGCAACACTACATGGCTACAGATGTGGATCGGCAGAGCGTGAGAGTTAGGTTCAATTTTATTCACCTTTTTTCATTTCTATCTCTCCTGAGGTCAAAGCCACTTACCGACACATTTATTAATTTTTCCTCTCTTCTTCTTGCTTTGTTGTAATAATTGTTGTTTATACATCAGGGTTTTGAGCATATTGTTCCATGCATTTGTTGTGAGCTGCCGGCAAAGAGTCTGCGAGGCACAAGAGGGACGAGGGAAATCTTACCACAACGAAGAAGCTCGAATTTCGGATCTCAGGCCTCATTAAATGCTACACTTCGCTTTGATAACGGTCCTGGTCGGCCTTAATTCGGCCGAAACAGCGAGTAAAATTGTTTTGAATACGATGGCACTGGAAAACTTTGAAGTGTAAAAGTAATAATAAATTGATAACAACGATGGGCATGAAAAATGATAATAACGTTGGGAATAATAATTAGTACAACTAGTTCTCACTACAGCGCTCAAAATTCTGTCCACACTATCAATCTTTGGAGCGAATTTTGTGTTGTTCAACTCACTGCAAACGCAAACACATCTTGCTCTGGCAGATTTCGGCTTGTTTGTGTTTTCCAACAGGTTGGAAAACTCCAACACAATCTTTCGTATGAAGAGCAAACAGTCACCTGTTTAGGTATTAAGGATGCTGTTGTGGTTCGTAAACTATTTTGCTTCATTAATTGATCAAGAAAAACGTTGTGTTTTTCATTCATGCTCGCAGCATTTTCTCTGTTGAAATAATTTGACTGAATATTTTCGACACAAGTATTTTTTTGACATTTTGACTGTAATGCCGATGAATATTTGATTTTATGGGAAAACAATTTTTTTTGTAATTTATGTATTTGAAAATAGCTAAATATTGTCACATGAGTGTTGTTGGTTTACGTTCTGTACTCGTACAACTTCATGCGGCCGAATACACAGTCTGGACACGTCGCAGAGGACTGTGTGTTTTGTTTATGTTTCGGTGTGTACGTGATTGACGGAGAGCTGGATAGTGTAGACGGGCCTCGAGACAGACGGCAGATGCCGACTTACGACCTAAAAGTTTTGGTGTAGCAATTGAATCTTGAACCCGTAAGTTAGAGAATCGTAACTTTTGTAGACATTTATTTACCACAAGTAATTTACATCAGATACAGGTT
>VOMN01083812.1:0-10338 GCA_014899125.1 Orchestia grillus
TGGTGGTGGTGGTGGTGGTTGTGGTGGTGGTGATAGCAGCGCTTCATTAACACAGACAATTTCGCACCGATATAGTAGGGACCATTTAGTATGGACGTCGGAGAACGAGGAATTTATGCACAATGTGTGTTCCCACACAAGATCTCGTGCGCTTAGAAACAGCAAGTTAATTAAGAAGGAAGAAGAAGAAATGATAAATAAGAAATATCGAAGAAGGAATGAAAACGGAAAGAAGCAAATGGGCACAAAAGATAAATGTCCCGAAGGCCTGTCTAAAAGTGAGGCAGCCTAACAGTGCTCCCCTGGGGGCGCTAGTCCCCATAACATAGGATAGACAAATCTAACTAACCTAACCCTGTTGCGCCTATCTTATGCCCCCTGGGGAAATAGATTATCAGTACATATCGTAGAAAACAAAAAAGAAAGACCTGCTACTTCTGAGAAAAAGAGGTAGGATATCACACATATTTTACTCCAAAAATTTCTAACAACTACTGGGAAAAAATATCTAAAATATGTTAAATTTGATGCAAGAAACCTTGAGAGAAGCTAGAGTCAAGAAATTGAGACCTACATTGTTTTATTTTCTCTGACTGGGGCAGAGTTTGCTTTCTGAGAAGATATATTAACGTGTTTGCGGTCGCTATCAGCACCACGTCATAAATTTCCAACTCGGCAAAAATATTCGAAATACCGACGACGTGGGGCGTAGAAATTATAACTCACAAACCGAAGCAGATACTTCCAGTGTGACCGCATTATTACTTGCGTAGCTTTACCGCAACTTAATTGTTACTTTGAAGTTATGTGTTATCTCGTTAATTGTGTTAGTGTAACGAGTTGAAAACTTGTAGGATGAGTCGTATTTGGTTAGCAGTTCTGACGCAAATCTGTGGAGTGAGGTGTTTTGTATTATGCTTATGTTCAGTTCATAATTTATGATCACTCGAGTGGATGTTTTTAGTTCCGATTCTCATAAGCATGACAATTAAGGTGGGACACTTTAAAGAGAAGCACAGCCTACAAGAAGTGAAAGTACTACGAGGGCAGTATGTACCTACAACACAAGTAACACCCAAATCAATAGCAGTCGCTTCTATGATTGCATATCTCGTCTATAGTAGTTTTTCTAAAGTGAAATTTCATCATTCTGTGGGAAAGGAGTTGGCCAAGCCTTTCGTGAGAGCTGTGATGCTGATAACAAGATTCATTTGCAAATTGATCTAATTAATCATTAATATATTGTGCGATATGTTCAATGTGTTTGTGCTCGTCCCCAGCCCACAGGGCAAAACCGGATGGCTTTTCTAACCGGCGGCATCCTCTCGTTACTCATAATAGGGTAATTCCAACTATATTTCACGGTATAAATAACTTCTGTAAAACCCGTATCCAATAGTATCCAACTCTGAGTGAGTAGTAGTAGAAAAAGTAGTATTAATAGTAGTGGTAATAAAAGTAGTAGAGCTGGCAACGCTTCCAAGACTTGAACTATATGGCACCGAAAGAGAAAGGACGTTTGGTATGGACTCTAAGAGAATGTAGTATGAACTCTAAGTCCATTTGCACAAGGTGTGTTCCCACGCAGGATTATCTGACCACAGAAATAGGAAATTAGAAATGAAAAAAAAAGACAATGAGGCGATATTAGGGGAGGTGTGAGAATTGAAAGAAGCTAAGTGGGCACAAAAAGTATAATCTGAGGTAACTTAACCGAGTGTACCCTTAGGGTCGCCAGGCCCCATAGCACTAATAGACAAACCAAACTAACTCCACCCTATTGCCAATTCCATGCTCTCCTATTTCTTAAGTGTAAAAAATAATAAATTTTGTCAATTTAAGTATTTTCAAAATCCAGCCTTTCACGGGCCTCTAATTTTGGTTTGTATAAATCATCATTCATATTCACCTGATAGCATTGCTACTGACCTCTTATTTAATCCTTTCGGTCCTGACGGCATATCCAATCTACCAGGATAATTTTTCAATATGAAATATACAGCAGCTCTTGCTTGGCTACTTCTAGCTTAGTGGTATGGGCAGCCCGAGCACAATTGAAATTACCATCAGACCACTGGAGCTATTTACAAAGCGTAATATGTGACGATTATAACGTTCAATTACAGGATCGAGAGGATTAAACAATTGAGATTTCCATACTCACCAAAATATTCTTCAATGGCATGTGAAAATCGACGAAATTGACCTGTATCACATCAAAAGTTGTATTCTATTTTTAATTGATGATTTACATAAAAGCTGCGCTGAAAAATTATCAGGTTCATTAAACGAAAATTGTTTATGAACATAGCGGCTACTTTAAATATATAAATTAAGTACATCTCATTTCAAGTCCATCATTTCGTACGTGACAACCTGATAAGGTATGAATGAACTGTTATGAGAAGGGAACAAAAAAAAAGACCGACAACAATTAAAATGGATACTTTAACCTAATTTTACATTTGATGCAAACAAAGTCGGTCGAATTTCAAATTTGTATAGATGCAAAAATTTTAGTTTTAAGTCATATCTGGCATGAGTGGAAGCATACTTAATTAGTAAATGATACCTCGCAGTCAACCTCTACCGATGCACAGTGGCGCAGCAACACAAAAAGCTGGCGCAACACTGGCTTGGAAGCAGACACGTAATCCAACACGCAGTAAACGCTCATTCATACTTATTAGCATCATAAACACCTCAGTAGAGCATTGGTGCAGCTTGCAATGCACAAGAAATTCCTCAAGCTTATTTTTGGTATTTTGATGGGACACTACCATGTGTATATGTTCCAGGCAAAATCTTTCATGAACGACGGTCAGCAAGGAATCAAAATAACGAAAGGGTACTCAACAGAGGAAAATTTCCCTATAAAGCCCTCGATGAGGGAAAAAATACGACTTCAACCAAGTGCAAAAAAATTAGTCGTACCAGGTATGTACCAGCGCATTGAACCTCGGGCACGTGATGAATGCGCAAAGCAGAAACATGCAAGAGCTGTGCGTCCATAGCAGAATTAGTGAAAGATATCAGGCTCCAAAAAAACTTTAATTTCTTTTGGCTAAATAGCGATAGCTGTTTGGCGATGTGGTAAAACTCCACACGTACCTTGCCCAAACCAGTTCCAGTGCTTAAGCCCTCTAGTTTTCAACGGCTCTCGACAAAACAACCTAAAGCTGTTCAACGCAGTAGAACTTTTTATGGAGATCAATCACAAAAACAACACGCACTAGGTGAGACTCAGTAATTAGATTTGATATTTTAGCCATTCATACATAAAAAGTATAGGAATGATCAGATATATCATTCACGATTTATCACCACTTCTCGACAGAACAAGCACAAATGTAACTTCTATACCTTTGAAATGTAATATTAAAATATCACGAGATCAACACGTGCAGCGGGCATGACATTGTTCGCTAAGTGAAGAACTACGGACAACAACTACGGCATATATGCGAACTTACTAACAAGACCAGGCGACACAACGTGTGCCACAGCTACAAGCTAACTTCATCCTAATACACTCGTAGAGCCATGTTCCTATGGAATGTAACACCTAATATCTATTACCAGAGAACGGCACATAAAAAACCCCTAAGTTCAAATTGGTTGTAACACGGCCTGTGCTAGATTTAGACAAATTCTAGCATGAAATTAAACCACGAAAGTTTGGTTCCTGACATAAGAATTTTTTTGATTGAACTATTGACTTACTGCACCAAGAAGAATTTGAGGATTTGACTTAAAATATAGAGCACCCTTTGTGCCTTTGCAGCTGGACACATAGAGAAAACCCGTTTCATGAGGGGCAGGCGTGACGGGTTGCTACACCTTCACGTCCTTTTACAGCGCAACCACATCGATGCTATTATTAACAATTGTTAAACTTTTTATTACTTTTGCTTTTCAAGAAGAAAACTTTAACGGCATTGTTTGGGAAGATGTGGACAAAACTGAAAGAATAGGTGCACGAGTTCACAGCAGTAGTGAGACTAAAAGTGGTTCAGTTTCTTCGGGATGACGTAGGAATAGTTCAATAGCGTATTCATCCATGGATGGATGGTAACATCCACAATGTTAATAATTTCCACATGAATAAATAGCTTACCATCAACATGAGAGTGTGCTCGAACTTCTCAAACATAAAATGTTACGCGCAAGACCTACACAGAATTATTTTTTTGTGTACGGCTATTATAACTCACTTTCTCGTTGCACGTGAAAATTTCGTACAAACTGGAGTTATATTTAAAATAATTGCACCAGTGTGTTTGCAGTGTGTAGGCTATATGAGTCTCCTTCACAATATAAAGCTTCATTTAAAGATCTATAACGTAAAATTATTCTTACTATAATTGAGTACTAAAAAATAAAATTTACTATGTTACAATTTCTTATTCTGAGGGTGAGTCAATGAAAGCTATTAATTTCAGTATGAGTTATTGAGAAAACTACACGTTCCAACAAAGGCGGAAAAAATGGAAATGAAAAGCCCAATCATAAAATTCGATTTGAAATTTCGATACCTAAGGGCATAAAATTGATAAAAACTAGTTGACAAACGTTAGTAGCAACAATAGCACTTAAGATTGAAGCGCCACAGTAACTCGGACTGTGTCGCACCGAAAGAGAAGGGACAATTTGGTATGGACCATAGAGAACGGGGAATTTACGAACAAAGTGTGCTCCCACACAGGATCAGGAGAGAAAGTGCGAAAATTGAAAGAAGATATGTGGGCACGAAAGATTAGAGGTCCCGAAGGCCTATCAATAACTAGTAACATAAGCTAAAAACCAGTGGACGCGAGTTCCCATAGCATACGATTGAAATACCTAACTAACCTAACCATATCCTATGCTCCCAAAGGAGGCAAAAATAAGTTAAGATTTACAATAAAAGGTACAGACGAAGTAGAGCGGTGTACCGCGCTAAGAACGAGATGTCAGAAAATTGTGAAGTTTTATATGCACTGTTATTTTGATTTGCCAGTGAAATTAACATATCCACTGATCGGAAATAGTTTCTTTTAAACTCCGCCGAAAGCATCAAATGCGATGTTGTTCCAAATCATTCTTCGCTACGAGCATCCCCTTACTATACTTAGCGATGAACAATCTCAAAGGCATGAATTGAAGAAAAGTACCGCAAACATGAAATTTTCAGTGTAATACTTTTTCATAATCTATGGAGTAAGAGATGAACATCTTAAATGGCTATTTGAACCGCATTGGGCCACAGATTAACTCTAGTTTGCCTGAAAATTTACCGCGATTTGCAATTTTGCTCGGTATACTTCAGTTTTCTGGAGCACATAACAGCAGGCACAGACGACGGAGGGGCTGAATTACTGTTTTCTATCACTCAAGCCACTTCCTTCTCAAAAGAGTAGCTTCACTTAGATTTATCCTTAAATACACTGAGCTGATAAAAAACACGTCGTAGGCCTTTCCTAATCAAGATCTGGCGGAGGTTAGGGCGCCTTTGATGGACCTAAACATGATCACGAACTAAACACTTGCAACCAGATGCACTTTTTTAGTTAACTCTTATTTATTTTGAGTGATTATTTCTGGTGATTCTTAAACAATTACCAGCAATTTTAAAAATGCTTTTCTCAAGCACGCCGTATTCAATTATTATAACACAAAAAACTTTTTTTCATTGACACATGACGCATGAAGTTCTTCTAATTTCTTGGTAAACTTATACCAATAAAATAATTCGTCTCAGGCACAGATAACGTGCCAACACATCCTCAAGCGTACACATTGCCAGCACGATGTAGAGAAATACTAATAAGTAATCACCGTTGTCACCCTCATTAACCGAATTGGATCTCACACCCAATGTTACGAGAGAATTAACAGCAGAAATCAAGCCATGCATACGTAATGATGAAAAGTAGCATATTTTAGATGGGCAGTCAGGAATTCTTTAATTCGTAACGAACTTTTGACTGTATTCCATTATAGAATTTTTTTCTCAACAGTACCAGCATTTACTGATGTGTAAATAATAGAACAATTTTCAGTCTAAAGTTCTATCACATAATTGGTTGTGAAACGTGAAAAGGCAAAAATACGAATCCTCTCAACACTAACATGTTTTTTCCTCCAGGAATTCATCAACGCTATCATCACCTGAACTAGATACAAGAGTTTACCAAACAGATTTGTCATGGGACTGCAGTCATAGAATATAATGCACAGCTTATGCCTGCTCCGACTACAGAAACTCGGTGAATGAGTGTTCGGGATTGATCTCACTGACAACATGCATAGAGTCGATACCACAATACGAGTCAGGTGGCATATAATATAATAAATTAAAAAACCGGAAAAGCCAATTTGAATCTGGTAATTACACAGAATTACGAACCACGATTCTTTCTGGAAAATAAGCATTAATTGGAAAGGTTTTTAGAGTAACAAATGTGTTTTTCTTAGTTGGGACACATAGCTCACATATCGAGTCATTCAGTTTCATTAATGCTGGAGTCATTGCCCACAGAATACAGAGCACTCCAAATTTCTCTCTCAAGGCAGTTAGCTTCAATCATAACAACGAAGCACAATACTTATCCTTTTGCTGACAGATCGTGGGCGTACAATTGTGTTCATTTACCGGTGACTCTAGCCAGCGTAAAGGACGCTTATTAATTCCAACACGTTTTTACCGTTGAGTTTTCAATGCCTTACAACTGCTGGTGTGGCGAGGGATGTGAGGAATGTGTGGTTTAAGCTTCCTTCCCCAAAAGAAGTACTCCCAGGTTACGTGAAATGCCTATCGTAAGCCGAGATTCGAACCCAGGTCCTCTTGGCTGCGAAGCCATCACGCTACCAGTACGCCATGGACCTCATACGCAAGGAAGCAAACTATACGCAATATTTTTTTTCCCCGGACAAAATTAATTGCAGTAAAATAATCAATATTGCTATAAAATAACCAGATTACTATCAGACTTCATCTAAACACAGAGCTACTTATGCACATGGGCAAATAGATTAGTAAGTGATGTCACTAACAATACAATACAACGAACACCAGCGCAATTAGAAAGCAAGTTGAATATGTACAAATTCCTAACAAAGGTAATCGCAACGAAGTTTATCAAAAGTAACACAAGAGCGCCTCAGACACGAAAGGAGAAATTGAGAATGACTTTTGCTGGTCGTCATTCATAGGATTATCACATGCAGTGGAATGAACAAAGGGGTTTTCGAACCACAGACACGAAGCTAAACGCACATTATTATTTTCCTGTGTTACCACCGCAGCTACCTCAAGCGATCTCGGCAGTGAGGATAAGTTATATTAATGGGGTTGCATTGAGCTGATTTCAGTTTTGCAGTAATAGGTAGATTCATGAAGTATTAGTTTCTTTCAGTGGCCCATAGGGTTTATTTGGTTCTGTTTCTTGTTCATTATGCAGTTTCAATCGAGTGGTTCTCCGTTTCAGTCAAATTAGCCGGTTCCAGCCAGTAGATGGGGTTCATAAAAAGTTTCAGAGGGAGTTGTAGAAATTAACACGGGTTGGGAAGCGTTTCCAAGCTCTATTGGATTCAACCAGTCCCTGCTCGCCAATAAATCTTTCCAAATTATCGGGGGCTGCCCTCTGAGCAGGTGTTCCTTGCAGCATCGTGGGTGGGACAAAGCTGAACGCACATTAGATTCACTTATCCAGTACGGTGGAAAACGTTGGTTGCATGGTCAATCTTTGGAATCAGGATGCATTCAGAGTAAATGGACGAGAAACATTACACCACAGAGTACACAGTTCCGTTGAAGAATCGAATGATGCAGATGCTAGGATATGGGAGGGTTAGAGGGTTATTGAAGTTGGCTCAGCTTTTACTTGAATACATTCTGCTGTGCAGGATCGTTTTCGAACTCAGAGTATGCTTCGTTCAGTTCCATGAAGATGAGTTTCGCAAGAGCTTCATGTTCCGAGCCGGCCAACTGCACAATAAAAGAATAATCGAAATCACAATCTCGTCGTTTTAAAACCACATGTTAGAGAAAGGGGAGGAATCTGGATGAAGAACTAGTGAAAAGAGAAAGAAATCATGTTTACTTGCACAGTTCCGCAACACTGCAAACCGTCGGACTATTTTGCAGCTCATTACAAAGTGAACAGGAATAAATCATTTCAGTGAGAATGAAAATGACTACAAAATTAAATAATGACTGTGTATATCACTCTTTGACTGTTGGTATCGTTTGCAATTCAAAAGAATAAACAAATTGCAGCTTTATACAATAATTTGATGCTCGCCGATACGAACTTTTAGGTAGTTGACAAAAATTACTTACCAGTAGTTATAACAAGTATTGATTATTTCAGTTATTAATTCTATTGAATCCATTATGAACACAATTTTGTTCACATAAGCATGTATATGCAGTAGAGCTAGAACAATTTTTTACACCAACAGTTCTATACAAACAGTAGTTCAACAGTTACTTGCATATTTACTGATATGTATGCCATGAACTCAGTGGTAAAGTGGTAGCCATCTAATAAATAATAATACTGAAAGGTTTAATATTGATTTGACGATTCAATACTGGGAAGAGAGTAATCACCAACTCCAGAATAAGTGCAAAAAGCAATCACTGCAGTAATGAGCATTCATACTTTCTATGACCAATGCAGGCTTGTTTATGGAACACACATCAAGATAGGGCAACGATGAGACAAAAGTGTAAAACTGTATGGAAGCAGGTAGGGTTGATGTTCTACAGTTAGGAATGGAATTATTTGTGCACTCATCAGTACCTTATATTTTTAGTAATTTCTTAGAATCTCATCATTATATAAACATTGCCTGTTACTAAGTACATAAAAAGGAATATATAGCTTCATCATCAGAAGGATAGATTGAATTTACCATATATATATTTATATATAAATTGAATGGAAGATGAAAAAACTAAATGATTTCATCATTAATTTTTTTAAACAAAATAATAAAAATGTACAGTTATATGTCTCAATATTTACACATTTAAGCAGCTTTATTCTACAATTTCCAGTGAAATTCGTACTAGCTTCTGCTGAGATATCCTATATATTAACGGTTCCACATTCATTGCTATTTTTTTGGGGACAGCTGATAATCAAATTTTCACCCCTATGATGAACATGGTGCTTTTTTCAGAAAATGATATAGAATACATATTTTAAAACACTCAATCCACAAAATAAAGCTTCATATATTTTCAATTACATATACAGATAAGATCCTTTAAAAGCTTTTTTTACCGCAGAAATAATTTTCTTCCATGAGTCAAGAATAATTTTTTTGTTACACTAATTAATTAACTCCCAATTATGTTGAAAAATTGTAATCAAACATCCTTGTACAAATAGTCATGCACTCCTTTTCAGGTACTTGATAACACATGAAAGGCTTGGCATCACAGATGCCAAATGACATTAAATGAGTTAAATATTATTATAGGTGCATTAAAAAATAATTTCATGCCTGACTATGTAAGACCTTAATGTAAATTAGTTTGATACTGCACCATCACCAAATAACAATGTGATCCATACCTGTATGTGACAGATTTTTGGAATCAACAATTTTCACTGTTTGATCTTTTCACTTTGTAGAATTTGGAATAGATTCGCAGTTTGTCATAACTTTGCAGTTTATCGTAAGTATGAAAGAATCTAGGTTACAATATGCCATCTCTGCACTGTAATTACTATATTAAGAGATATTATCACGCTTCACTTTTCNTAATTTTAAGATTGTAGTTATGCAAATCCCAATTAGAAGCTCCATCAAGACTTTCATGTTTTAATTTAAAGGCTGTAATTTTACTAATTGAAAAAACGAATCTGGTATACTTTGCATGTGACTGGCTTCGGAATAAACAACTTTCTTTTTTTCTTTGTTTCTTTCATTCTTTCTTTCTTTCCATCTTTCTTTCTTTCCATCTTTCTTTCTTTCTTTCTTTTTTTCTTTGGAATTGAATGATCGCCCTGGATTTTCTATTTTTGACAATCCAATTTATAACAAAAATATAAAATCATCATTGAAACTAGCACTATAACCAAAACCTTAAAAGNACAAAAATATGAAATCATCATTGAAACTAGCGCTATAACCAAAACCTTTAAAGAATTGTTCAACGATTTCGAATTCATTTAATTTAAAAAAATTCAGTTAACTTGCATGAAAGAAACAGTTGCTAAAGTTAAAGCACATGGAAATATGTCCATCATATTGCTCGAAAATAATATCGCGCATAGAGGCAAAATGCTACATGGGGAAAGGATCGCGCCCCTTCTCCCCCTTTGCATTAAGGGAGCAATA
>VOMN01083813.1:0-21880 GCA_014899125.1 Orchestia grillus
TCTCTTAATGCAACAAAATGAGTGTTCCCCAGTGTTATCTTCTCTGAACATGTCTTTCAATCTGTGTCTTTTTTCACTGCGTCTACACCTGCTTGTGGATTTGTATACACATAGTGCTATGCAACCCAATAGAAAGCAAATCCAAGGCTACAATGATGTAAGCTTTACAGACTGGTTTTGCTGTGCATGTATGCCATGGTAAAGCACAATGAATTCTGAGGTATTTAGGTATGTATTCACAAATTTAAAATTGAATCAAATTGTGGTTATTTCAGCCTGTATTGCCTTATGCCTGCATGTATGGGTTTCTGTCATATTTCCTGCAATGTGACTCACCAGTGCCTTACTTTACCAGTGAAGAAAATGATATTGTCTCAGGAAATGTGTTTATATTCATCACATTACTGTTGCTTTTATCTTTGAATTTGTGCTATGAAGTAGAATTTCAGCTGTACCTAATGATTTTATGTTCATCATCATTGGGATTGCATGTGAGGTAGACAGCAAAATTAGGCTAATTTTTTTTCTAATATACCTTAAAATTTGAAAAGGATCTTTCAAATCTAAGATTAAGAAAAGAAAACCTTATTTTTTAAACAACGCTATATTAAATGACAATGGGTGTTAATTGTGTTATTAAAGTTTCCACCCAGAACACACTCATTTTGTCATATACATTTAACAATTTTGTTGTTTAATACTTTTGAGTGGGTTAAAATGTAGCCAATATCTGGTATGCAAAATTAATTTGGATTCTTTTGCATAGATGAATTGACATTTAATGTGAAGCCAATTTGGTCACCTAATTCCTATTTGCAAATTGGCTAATGAATTTTGCTGCATTACAGAGTTCACTGAAGAATGAAGGAGTTGCAGGCACTTGAAAAAGCCTCCATGCAAGCTGTGGTGGTGAAATGTTTCATTCTAATTGGTTATGCAGGAGGTTGTTCTGTTGGCTTTGTGTAATCATTAGGTAATAAAGCTTATTAGTGTAAAATTGTATATGTTGATTTGTGCTCAATGATTATGAATTTATTTTGCTTTCTCTCTGTGGAATTTATTTAGAGAAAATTTTATGAAATATTTTAGCCTCACTTGGCATCTTTTTTGTTTCAAACATCTCAGGAGCCTGACTGCTACTTACTTTTCCAAGTGAAGATAATTTATTATATTCAGTAGGTACAGTAATTATTTACCCGATTACATATGTCTGACATTTTATGAGTATTAATAGATACTTATCATTACTATTTCTTTATAATATTTATAAATTACAGACTTATTCTTCTCAAACTTAATGACTGAGTAGGGAACTGGTGTATAAATAGACCAGCTGCAGCTGATGAATCTTAGCCTTTACAGCTTTTGTAAAATTTGTATTTTTTTTATTTCAGATGACCCACAGTTCACTGACCTTGTGCGCCAAGCTGAGGTTGCAATTGACAACGGAATTCTACCAGAGAGAATATCACAAGGGTCCAGTGGCAGTTATTTTGTTAAGAACAATCATGGTGTAAGTTGAAGTTTAATTGGTAAAAGATGCCCAATTATGACTAGCTTGGAAATTGACTCTTCTTTGCTTGTGTAGTTTCAGTTTTACTGGCATGACCCTTCCTTCAGGAGGCATAGGGTAGGCAGAAGGATTTGTTAAGTAAGGCTTGTGTGCCATATGCTATGGGGTCTGGCATCTTTATGGTCTTTTCTTCCTCTTCATTCTTAACTTGCTGTTTCTATGTGCTGGAGATTGCATGTGAGAAAGCATTTTGTGCATAGGTTCCCATTTTCTATAGTCCATACCAAATGGTCCCTTCTCTTTGAATTATATTTCATGTGGATGGGAAGATTTAAACTAACTAATAGTTTAATTTTCATACCTATGTACTCTAGAACAATAGGTAGATCAGAATCATTCTTGGTAGCAAGGCAAATGTTCATCTTTTTACTAGGAGTGTTATGTTTTCTTGCCCTGAAAGTTCAATTAGATGTATTTTTAATCAAAGAACTAGAGTTGTAGCTTTGAAATAGTATTATATATATATCATTTGAGCTTTCTACATCAATTTAGGTAATTGTTGATCAACTAGGCTAATTGATGCCTATCATATATAACAAAAACTTGTAATATATATATTTCAAAGTAATTTGTGCCCATTCTGCAGAACTATTCTTACAGTTTTCACTTCTAAAAGCAACCTCAATTGGAAGGTTGTAGTCGGACATGACAATTTCATCAGAGGTTAGAGACATCAAATTTTATTCTACTGTACATTGCTGTGTTCTAGAATGTGCCTAGTATGACATGGTCCTAAATCCTTAGTTATTGAGATGTTGGTGGTATAGCTAAAGTGAAACTTGTACATGGCTAATAAAGCTCTACTTTCCAGACTGTAATAGGCGTATTCAAACCAAAGGACGAGGAGCCGTACGGACGCCTCAACCCCAAGTGGACGAAGTACATGCACAAGATTTGCTGCCCGTGCTGCTTTGGCAGATCTTGCCTTGTTCCAAACCAGGGTTACTTGTCAGAGGCAGGAGCCTCTTTAGTGGATGCCAAATTGCATCTAAATGTAGTGCCTAAAACAAAAGTAAGTTCACAAACAGTTTTGTTTTGTCAATGTTCTCATAGCAGGTTTTTGTGTAGTAGTAGTAGTAATATTTTTGTCATTGGAGTTTATTTGTTTTCCTAAAGTCTATAATTTAGAAATTCTCATTGCTGCATCTTTTATCTGATATTTACTTTGAGGATTTGCAGTTGATTAGCATTAGCCCATAATAATGACAATCAAAAGCCTCAGAGAAAACTTGATATATTTACCATCACCTCTGTTCTTTATACTCATGTGCTCCTGTCTTTTCGGTGTTCACAACCAAAACTAGTTGCACTCGTTGCTGTTTACTTTCTTGTGTCAGACTAATTATTTTTTTGGTTTTGTTAAAAGTATTCTATGGAATGATTAGTCAATGTGAGTGGATATAAAAGAGAAGCTTCTCTGTCTTGGAGACCTGTCATTTGGGGTTGTCATGTGTGGCAGCTAAATTTGCTGATTTAATGGTCTGTCATAGTATAGGTGTCATAATTTTCATTTAAGCTATTTCTTCTACTAATTTTGAAGCATAGGAAATTGAGGTAGACATTGTTTTAAAAATTATACCCGGCAAGTGGCAACCTTTACTGTCGATAGACTGATATGAATTTTGAAAGGTCTCGTCAAGCATAGCAATGGGTATGTTGTCTGTGGCTTGCTAATATTGCGTATCCTTCAGTTGAGTCAGGATCCTTGACGGTGAGTGTACCTAATGGTTTTTTGAGGTATCCCTTTGGAAAAAGTCAAAAAAGGCTAAATCTGCTCTCTGAAGGTTGCCTTCTGAAGAGATCAGGCTCCCAGCAAAGTGTTCCCACAAAAAACTGTTCGCAGTTTTTGTTCTGTAGCTTTTTTTTCCATGGAGACTTTTTCAGGGGAGTGTGTCAAATCCATTGTGTTGTACATTGATCATCTGAGGACCCTGGCTTTACAGAAGGATAATATACACCAAGAAATGTCACAGACACCTATTTCTATGTTAGAAAGAGAAAACCGACGCTTCAAAATTTGAATAAATCGGTACATCAACAGTGAGGGTTGTCATGTACCTGATGCAATTTTTGTAACTGTGCAAATTTTAATTCACTATGTTTTAAAGCAGGAATAATTATTAAAATGGTAATTGTAACCCTTTTGTTTTATCACTTTCTCAATTTAGCAAATTATACTGGACCCTATCTTAAGTATTGTATCCTTGAGAATGCGGAGTGGTAGGGCTCTAGACAGGGCTAAATTGTCGGTGATGTCTGTATCTGATGATGAACTACATGGTCTAAAGGTTAATGTGAGGGCAATTAGTGCCCTTGAAGTTTGTAGCTTATTTTGGGTGAAAAAATGTATCTATTAATTGCCAACTACAATAGGCTCACTCATGTTTACATTTTCAAGTGATTATAGTAGAAGATTTTAATTTTGAATGTCATTGCTTGCTTCTAGATGATGTTTATTTCTTTGATAAATGCAATTAATGAACTGTTATTTACCGAAATCTTTTTCTACAGGTAGTGAAATTAGCTAGTGAAACCTTCAATTACACAAGATTTGATCGCGAGAAAACGCGGGCAAAGAAAATTGTATCTGAAAGATTCCCAAATGTTGGACGGCACTTCCACAGAATTGGGCTCCCGAGGAAAGTAGGATCTTTTCAAACTTTTGTTGAGGTGAGTCAGGAGTGATGCTTTTTTTCTTCTCCACCCAACGAATACATTAGGTATTGTATGTAATGTCGTTTATGTTTCTGGCATTCTAGAGCTGTTTCCTGTTGCTTTTTATTTAGAGAACCATAAAAAATGCAGGCTATTTTTTATGAAACTTTGCTTTTTTATTATACTTGTGTCAGTTAAATAACTTGTATGATATGATATGGTACGGTAAAGAAAGGTCAATTTGAAAATTCTTTGAACTGACCACAGAAGTAAAATTTTGGCGTTAAACTTTCTTCTTTTTGCTTATTTATGTAAGAAGGAAAATAATGATTTTAACCCACAAACAAGACAAAGTGAAATTCTGTTATATTCTGTTTCTATTTGGTTTATTCTAAGGTACTCCTGAGAGGACACAGGATAGGCAATAGGGTTGGGCGAGTTAGCCATGTCTATCGTATGCCATCGTGACGACCACAGCGCAGCTCTATTCCCTCATCCATAGACAGGCTATCAGGACTTCTACCTTTCGTGTTAATTTTGCTTCTTTCTATTTCCATGCCAAATTCCTTGGTTATTTTTTATCTTTTCTTCCTGTTCCTTCTTAACTTACCACTTCTTTATGCAGGGAATCCTGTGTGTGTCGATTCCAAATTCCTAACAGCCCATGCTAAGTGGTCCCTTCTTTTTGCTCTGTCAAGTTTGCTTCTCATGTGGCTAGGGAGAATTAAACTGGTAAACTAATAATAATAATAAAAAATGATTACTTTTCTAGAGTTATCTGGCAATTTTTTGCCACTGATGTTTTTCATGTTTTTTATTTTGGGGTCTATTTCCTATAATTACGTTTTCAGTTGTTGCTGCTACTAAGAATAGAAGATGTGGGAGGCAAGCTGATGCTGGTTTTATGCTTCGTTAATTCCATTTCAACATCTTTTCATATTTAATGTTTACTCTTTGAAAGTTGATAAGTCTCAAAAGGGTGGAAGAGATATTTCATAGTCACGAGATACTAACTGAGCAGCAAGTTGTGTTCTCTTCAGTTGATCTGCACAATTCATGTTTAGTAAAGGTCTTGGGGGTAATTTTTAAACAAAGTTTTCCCATGCAGAAAACGCCGAGTTCCACTGCAATTTTCTGTTTCACGTTCAACTGATTTCATTTCACGAAAGTCAGTAATGAGTTCTGTTAAATATTGTATTTTTTGCATCAAAATTTGTTACCTAGTACGGATATTCTACATACAAAATTTCTTGAAATCTCAATAGCTTCAGGATGTAAATTCCCTACCATTTTATATCCTTTTTTAGTTTTATTCCCAGTTTCAATAATACCAAACACTGCTGCGATACTGCATGCCACTGAATATCTTTTACTGATGACTGAATTGGTAGTGCATTTTCTGATTCGGTGCTGCATATCCATATACCTATTTTATGCATCATCTGGGAAAAGTGCAGTTTTATTTCTTTTTTTTTAGAGGGGTTTGTATTTACTTGATGTTCAGAGCTCGAATGCCTCTAGTGTCTGCAGATATCTGAGTAACTTTATCTAATAATAAAAATTTAAGCTTGTAAAAAATGTAACGTTATTTCATGCTCAAGTCTTAATAATAATAATAATAATAATAATAATAATGCATTTCATTTTGTTTTGTGTTGCGACTCGAATTTTTTATTGCATGTGTTTGCACACGATTATTATAAATTTTAATTCCTGGTTTCTAAGTATTTATTCAATTAGACATCGGAGTTTAGCAGGCATCTTTATTCTCACATCAGGGCTACAAGGACGCTGACTTTTATCTACGTCGGTTCGAGTCTGAGCCTCTCCCTGCCGATTTAGCGGGCCAGTTCCAGCGGCGGTTTGAGAGGCTAGTATTGCTGGACTACATCATCCGCAACACGGATCGGGGCAACGACAACTGGCTCATCAAATATGAGAAGCCAGACCTTGTGGAGAGCCTCGACACCAATGATATTACGGTACAGTACCTATGTACTCTGTTTTCGTGTTGTAGATTTCGTTTATCTTGTGTAATCTCAGAAATGAACTTGGTGATGAACTATAGTACATAACTTGTTAAACTTGCAGTCTATTAGTTTGTGTGTATAGGAGACTGACGTTTTGTAGTAGCTTTAAGATTTTATTGTTGACTTTTACGTTTACTATACTTGCAAATGCTGATTTGCTCCTATAAAAAGCTGTTCTGGGTTTAATTATATTGTCAGGTATGTTTCTTGCGTTGTGTCCTGCAGTGTTTATCCACGAGTTGAAACTCTAGCTGTAGTTTATATCGGGTCCTTATGTACAAGGAACTTAATACCTTTTGATTCCTCTTTCATCATTATTGATTTATTGAAATTGTAGCTGAGTATATTCTTCGTTCCCGTAGTACCTATAGTTTGATTTATAATACAGCGTAATGATTCATGACGATCCACTCGTCAGGACTGGGGTCTGATCAATCGAGGCAGCATTGATGTGGCTGCCATCGACAACGGCCTCGCATTTCCGTTCAAGCATCCGGACTCCTGGCGGGCCTACCCTTACCATTGGGCCTGGCTACCCTATGCCAAGCAACCCTTCTCCAACGAGACCAAGGAGCTGGTGCTACCCCTCCTTTCTGACATGAACTTTGTGCAGGAGCTTTGTGATGACCTCTACAACCTTTTCAAGGTTAGACTGCATTTTTCATCTATTCTATTCCCAGGGAAACTGTATCATCATTGTGATGCAAGAGTATTGGCGTTCTGTCGTGCTTTCATTTGGATGTCATAATGCAAGGAATTTGGCGGAGACGAAAGGGATGCGCACGGGGAATCTATAAGATGCATTGCCATCATTAGTTTCAGGTGCTACTAGATCTTAAGTGGAATGGTTGAAGTAGAAAAGGGTAAGCAGATGAGACGGGAAACATGTTAAATTCAGCCGCTAATTGAAACGCAAAAGACACGATAGGGCTGTGTAAGATATCTGGAAAGATGTTCTGTGAACCAGTGAGGTATTCACGGGAGGGGAGAGGGGGGGTGCTCCTCTGACAGTGTAAATATGGGTTGTGATGCATTGATATTGTGGCTTGGAAGGCAAGGAAACTGAGTATGCAGAAGATTTGAAGACTATCTGTAGACATGTAGACATCGTTGAAGCAGTTATTTATTATTGCGTGGAAAGGAACGTGTGAAGGAAATGGAAACTGCTGAAAACGATTTAGCTACTGGTGAGGATGTCAGATACTTAGTGAAATACTCTATCAAGATAACGCGAATATATTTATTTGAAAGGAGAACGTTTAGGGCGTACTGAGAATACATGAAGGTTGCGTTATGCATTTCAACTGGCAGTCTTGGTAACACACGCTTGTGGTTAACGGTTTAGGTGGTGGAAACTACCAAATGTAGCAGAATAAGTTGGCCTCTACTGAAAGAAGTTTTCAGCAACATCTGGGTTGGGTGGATACATAATCGCTAGTTTGATAACTGGTGATGCGATATAGCTGAAGGGGGTTACGGTGGAGGTTACGTGTTTAGTGATAGATAAACTTCACATGTGTAGGTTAGGGTATGTGTGATAAATCTACATGGGATAGAAAAGCGATTAGTAACTTCAAAAGAATTAGTCTGGTATGTATAGTTGATGAAGTGTACAAAACATTAATACAAATAAGAGCATTAATTTAACGTAGACAGTGTTCAGAGAAATCGATATTCAAGTGTAGTGCATCGTCTCACGCTTTTGAAACACAACACTGCCGATTTTAGCACAGACCCGTGAATTTTATTCATTTCAACCCTTTACCTACCGAATTATTTTAGTGATGCTGCATTTAGCTTTGTACAAACAAAATTTCTGCAGCCGTATGCGTATATAGAATGGGGCAGCTTTAAGCTTGTTGCGGAAACCAGCTGCATTCTTACAAAAGTGGATTTCTCCATCCATATTGACATTAAAGGGTTAACTGTTTTTCTTTGTTTGCAGACTGACAAAGGCTTCGACCGTCACGTGTGCGAGCGGCAGATGTCTGTGGTGCGGGGGCAGATACTTAACTTGACGCAGGCCCTCAGGGACAACAAGAGTCCAGTGCAGCTCGTCCAGATGCCCGCAGTCATCGTCGAGAGGTACGCAGGTCGCTGAAGCAATTTACCTCTCATGATACTTTCATGTTGTTGCCGCTCCTCTCAGATAGTTATGACAGCGCCGGGTTTTAGTTTTTTTCCTTCTGTGATACTTCTGTGTTTCTAGCGCTCCGCAAAGCTTGTTACAACCAAGTCTGATTTAAAGAGAAGCAAAAATAGTAAAGTGTAAAGAAGAGCGATTTTGGAGCGGTTTTCGGGTTACAAGGTTTAGGGAAGTTTTTACGTGAACAATAAAGTGTGTCGAAAGTATGGCGTTGGGAGAGTTGTGTAAATGACGACTTAGGTCGTTATGGGGTGATTTGTTTGTCTTCCAGTAACATCCGCTCTGTCTTTCTATAACATACCTTTCTTAAGTTTGAACTGATTTTAGTCCAAAGCGAGTTTTACAGGTACTGTCAAATGTTTGTCTGAAGGCCTAGAAGACTAAATTAAATGTTACCTTATGACCTCTGATATAAGATACCAAACAAAAATTTAGTCACCTGCTGTTAATATAGTGTCGAACCTCGACGAGCACGAATATTGGCGGCAATTCTGCGCTGCATCGAGTCTACAAGTGTTCTAATGTACACCTGGTTGATTTCGAACCGCGCGTACTTCAACTGATCTCGTAACTAGTGCGGCCACAGTACGTGGACGAGCTTCTCGACGTGTAACTTGGTCGTTCTAGGTCAGGGGTGGCCATCCTATGGCGCATGCGCCAAACGTGCCGCATTGCATGACTTGAAGTGGCGCAATGCATCCTTGCGCCACTTCAAGGATGCATTGTACTCACCCCCTTTCAGCCATGGGGGTGAGTACAAGAGATTTATGGCGCATCTGAAACCGTATGATATAAAATTGATGCATGGTATGTAAAAGGTTGGCCACCCCTGTTCTAGGTGGTCCCGCAAATTTTCTGTTGGGTTCATGTCTAGGGATTTGGCTGGTCAATCTAAATGTCTGAACAATCCTGGATGACTGTCATATCAGTTGATGACAAACAAAAGTCACTCTTTAACCCCTTGCTCGGTATGTTTTCCAAAGAAAGCGTGTGATTTTTACTCTTTAATCCCTTGCTCGGTTTATTTTCTAAAGAAAGCGTGTAATTTTCAAAAAACTCGACTGCATTTCAGATGTGTGAGTACATCCGGGAATGGTCGGTGTATTCCGTAGGAAGCCAAGTAAAAACACGTAAACTTTTTCCAAGCTTTTATTAATAAATATTTGACAAGTCCTTGCCAGGAAAGGGTTAAAATAGAAGGCTAGGATGCTTCTCCAGGAAATCTCTCAGAAAAATTTAGCACTTCTTTTACCACACGAGAAATTTGAAATGAAACTCGACGATGAAATGGGTTACCTAAACGTTCGGCGTCATTCTGTTTACTCTGAAGTTTGTCTTTTGAATTGCCAAATACTAAAACCCTCATTTTTCAGATCGAAGGGTCGAGTAGGCACTACAGCGAGGTTCCGCTCCTTCAGCGACACTTTCACGCAGTCGTTCCAGGAGAAGAGTCCTTTCTTCTCATGGTGCTGAAGTCTCCTTAGTCTCGCATATCTCTCCAGCCATGAAGCTCAGCGGACACAGGAACTTCGTCAAGGAATACTCGTAAGATTGCAGAAAGCAGGCACGAGGTAAATTCCAATCAGGAAAGGTTTAATAAAATTATGCGACTCCAACAGGGAATTGCGGTTCATGTTTAGGGACAAAAAAGCATCGACTGCTCCGTGCAAAACTGCACCACACCGTGATGTTAGAATAGTGGTAGACAGAGTTATGGAAAACTCGAATATTCAGAGCTGTCATAATATTTCTGGAAAAGGAGCCAAAGCAAGATGGCGAGTTCATCGTTACTGCCTCGGCGTCCATACTTGCTCCTTTTCCTACCTTTATGTTCTTGGCTCGAAGAATGAAGTGCAGTGAAATTACCTTCACGTTTTTATCGTAGGAATAGAACATGTAGTTTTCATCTGGGATTTCATTTGTCAATGATGTCATTCATTGCTGTGAAGAGTGGGAATACTTGGAGCTCGTACTAAATTGATACTGATGATTATGTCTCAACTTCATTTCGCGTTGAAAACATTTCTTTATTACTGCAACACCTAAGGTCGAAGTAAGTACCTATTAAGAGATGGTTACATCCACTCCAAAGTGTTCCAGATCAGTTTGCTATCCTTTTTCTTTTTCTGCTAATACTATTTTTTGATAAATACTGAGCTAAGTTTCCTCTCAAAATACACTCACACTTTGAACACATTTTGACAATTACGTCGCTGACAATTTGCACTGTCCATAAAATCACTGGCTCTGTGTAACGTTCACAGTGGGTGACGCATCGTCCCCGCTATGTATTTTTGGTACCAACCGCGGCATTACGAAATTACAATATTTTTTGACAATTTTATACTTTGAAAGTAAATTTGCGTACATGTAGATTTATGTCAAAACAGGCTAGCTCCTTCTACCTCGAGTCTGTACTTAGGGATGGATTGATGAATTTATTTATCCACGATATTCACTATCACTTTCTAAGTCATATAGATGTAAACAATTTACTTGTATTTTAAAGCGAAGCAGCAGCTTGGGTTCTCGTTCAGTTTAATTTAAACAGCCCGAACTGAGACGCCAAACTGAATGTATCTTAATTTGTTTCATGCTTCGTATTAAATTGAAAACCACTAGTTGAATAAGTTTAGTGTTCATACATTCCTTAGATAATTTTTATCACTACCATAGCTTATGAAAACGTTTCGTTTTAGTGATTTTGCGAGGTTATTTCGAAAAGTTTCTCTACTGTAAAGCTTATTCTCACCAAAACTGAAATCTGTCTGCGAATGTACCTTTGAAAATTTGTGGTTTTTCATAAGCCATTGCATCATGATCGTATTTGCGAAGGGCACATACCTCCTATTTTAAGGTGAAAGTTACCCATGCTCATATATGCTCTTAGAGTGGTAGGGTTTTTCTTCTAGTAGGTTTTTGTTGAGAAACTTACCTCGTAACGAATTACTCCGAGAAGGCTGGCGGTGCGTTCACACGGCCTGTGTAACCTACAGTGACCGTGTTAATGCAACTACCATGGCCACGAGATATCTCGGGATAGTTTGTGCATGGGTTAATTTCACTAACTCGACCTTTTTTTATTTTTGGTTTCTAAATTTCAAATAGCGTAGAATGAGGAAATAGCACCAACTGCTGTTCTGGCATGTGTGTTCGGATCCTCGCTAATATTCTAATTTCAAACGTTAAAAAGTATTCAACTTTGAAACAACGCTACTAGTAACGGTTTCTTTGATATTCTACGCACTCAGATAGAGGAAAGTTGACGATGTTGTAGGGGGATGTAACTGGCCATCACAACAAAGTGTATCATCTATGATTAAGCACGAGTTGGACATGAATTTTAATATCTTTCAGTAACAGTAAAAAATTTTCCTGGAATTATAGTTATACTTTTTCACTTACCCTCGTATTGTACGTTCAGTTTGAGCTTAACCTTGTCTCAGATTTTAGTTTTCTAATCGAGTCGCCCAGACACGACCCACTGAGAGGACTGCACCTCTTTTCTTGAACCAGTCCGATGTGCCTGAACAAATGCCTACCTTTAGCGTGTCGGGCGAATACTTTTCAGTGGCTATTGTTCAGGTAGCTGCTCTGTGAGAAGCATAGACGCGGTAGGTCTGCTGGGCTTGGCGTACTTCGTTTTGTAGACGAGAAATAAACCATTTCCCTCCTAGTTTGATATTTGATCGATTTTTCCAATATCGCTTGGTTTCTTCGTTCTTATACTTCTTACCTCTGATGCGCCAATTGGGATGTAGCGTGATATTCTGTATTTATTATGCCCTCCATCGCCCAGCTGTAGATTAGCCTTCAATCTATTCTTTTATTTTTCATACTCACTTCTCATGCGCTTACGCAGGTCTTTTCATCCTCATCAGTTTTTTTGTTGGGTGTTCATTTATGCTTTGGTCAATCTACTTCGTTACTCTTAGCTTTGTTGAATTGTTAATGTAGCTAGCGTTCTATAACTTTCTTTTGTGATATAATTATCGAGATCTTATTTTAGCGTAGTTGTGATGAATTTGTGAGGCCATCTGTGTGGTGTTGCCTAATATTGATGGTATTGTAGTAACTCGTATCCTTGATTCAGTGAACTGGAACAACGGTTCAGTTTAAAACGTATAACATAATAATTTTATCAGTCCCAGTTAGAAGGTCAAGAGAACAGAGCGTGTGTGAGGGATGTTCTGAGCGACCTCAAATAGCACTCAATATATAATTGAATCTATTAGAATCTATTGATGCTTTCGTTCTAGATCTTGAGAGGCCGTATTTTGCCATTTTCATGTTAATTGTAGGAAAGAAGACGATGAGATATGATAAACACTTAGTTTTCTCTTTTCAATTCTTCTTGCTCGAGATTATTTTCTTTTGTTTCAGCACCCGCAGCAATCATGCTCGTCCTGTCAGATTAGCGTTGCATATTACGTATATTTTCCTTGCAAAATTATTACGCGTCTTCTTGAAATCAAGCCTTATGGACTCCTTATTTTAACTGCAGTTCTCTGCCTTATCCCTCATGATACATCGAAGCTGCTGTTAGTGCTTCACGTATGCGATATGCTATACCAAGGCCGATGTTGAGGTGAGCATAGTGCCTGACCCATGGTGAAAAGATAGCTATTCAAGAGGGGAATTCTCAGTAACCCGCCGCAGATCAGCTGCGGCTGTTTCTGAGGCAGTTCTGGATTTAATTCTGTAGTTGTGTAGGATGCGTCTTATTTTTTCGTTTTCGTGGGTGAAGGACCCGCGAATTGAGTAACCGAATCAACGGTTCATTGTAGGTCACCATATTTTTTCTCGTTGTTTTATAATATTTATTGCTATCCAAAATATCGTTAGCGAAATGGTGACACATTTCACCCATGAAAATCAGTTCAACGCGCGCATGGCATGTGAAATAAAAGGATTATCACTTTTCGTAGTAATTGTGTTTGGTCCTTTTGGTTTGAGAGCATGAACTATTGCTACAAAAAAACGCTGTATCAGGTTATATTAATCTGCGCACCTCTGGTATTAGCGAAGTGATGTTAAGTGGAGCCCTCGGGCGGAGGTACTCTGATATGCAGTTTTCCTTATCTACAGGAGACTTGATGTTGCTCGCAGATGTGCAGGATTCCTGAATTCCTTATTTAGAACATTACTTGTTTCCTTTCACGATACTGCTATCCGGGAATCGCATTCTTCTGAAATCATGTCTGAAATCCTCCTCTCTATCCTCTGCGAAAATTATATTACACTTCTGAACGAGACGTGTCGGTAGTTGAAGTAGTACATTTGGTTTGGTATTCCTTCCTTGATTTTGCCCCTTTTTTCTCTTTCTCACTTGGTGATCTACTTGTTAACCTCATTTTCATAAGTGCCTTTCTTTCCATGAGGACATCACCGTTCCAGTTCCTTTAACACGCTGCTTAGGTAAGCTTTCACAATTGGGATGCTAAAATTTTGTTATGCATCACTTAGATTTTCCCTAATTTCACTATACATTTCTCTTTAATATTTATTAAAATAAGGGACGCCCAGGATCCATATTGAAGGTTAATTTTTTGGAGACATGTACTGGGTTATTTATTTATTTCCCTAGCTTTCGCACGCTTAAGCAGCGTGCGTTTTCAAGGGACGAAACATTGAAAATTTCGGACTTATGACATGCTAGACCGTAACTAGGCTACGCCGACAAAATTCACAATATTTACGGGGAAAATTTATTTGAGATGGGAACATGATGGGTGAAACAGCGATCGAAATTTGAAGAAAGAATATCATTGACGGTAATTTTACAAAGTAGATTTAACAATGGGGTTTAATTTAACAATTCTCTTTAACTAAAAGGATACCGACGTTATTAAACCTGAGTATAATCATATACTTTCTGACTTAAAAATGAGTGAGCATTCATTATTTTATTCTGAGTAAACAAAAGTATTTAGTGTACGTGGATGCTCTTATGTTGAGGGATAACGTTCGCAGTGATAGCAACTTGCTTCCAGCCCTGTTCTGTGTCTTACGCAATTGTTCTCAGTTCGAGTTTACTCTTTAGCGCTAATTACGTCGAAGACATGCCGTGGCCGCTAAACGTATGCTCGTCGTTATTTTTAGTTTTTACTACTGCGACACACCAGGTGTTAGTGTAGCTTTTAGGGTTCTCTTGCGTCAGCATCCTAATTCCACGAGACACAGAAGGATCAAATGGACGAACTTGTTCCAAAATATTAGAAATACCTAACTGATGTCAGGTTATCCCAAATTGGCACACTGTTCAACAAGTATATTTTTAATGTACTTACTTGAAGTCAACACTTTCACACCCTCGCACCCTTTTTTTGATTAAAGATGTCACAAACCTCTCTTAAACAGCTGTGAAACATGGCGCGTATGCCTAACTTGGTTTAAAAAACATTACAATTAATTTTTTGTGGCGCCTGCGCAGTTTTTGCCTCGCACCTTCTTAGAACGTGACGGTCATCGTCTAGCGTCTGTTGATATACGGTTGTGTGTATGACGTTCGCAAAATAGCCCTCTTGTGACTTTGTGACGTGCTAATGCCCTGTATTGTGCTACCACTGATCAGGGTCATGTTGGCCAGCAGCTGTGCGACTGTCGCCGGTCAATGACGGACATCTGACTGAACGCGTGGCTGTGACGTGTGGTACGAGATGTTTTCTTCTGGACAGTTTGGGCTGTGGTCAATCTCTGGGAAATCATGGCCAGTTAGCCAGTTGCAATTAGCACTGCTGATTTAATAGGTCGGTAAGATAACCCTCCATCGGAATTTTTGCCGTACGCTTGATGGAAGCATGACGTGTAAATTATGCTATCCTGCATATTCGGGTATTTCAACTCGACGAAAAACATACGTTTAGTGCGCAGACCTATTTGTAAACTGAAGCTCGGATACGCGTCACTCTCGCTAGAGCTAAAGGCATTGGCTTGCGAAGATGAGAATCAATCAATTTATACGTATATTAACACGCTTGTACTTGCCTACCGTTCCGTCACGCTTCGCCACTTTTCAAGTGAAATTTCAGGTCTCGAGCGAAGTATCCTGTATACGGGTTGCATGTTTGGTTATAAAAAGCCAGTCTTCGCGGCACATTTTCAGTTTCCCTAATAGAGTTCAGACTACTCGCATCATCAAGAAGAAAATTGCTTCCAAGACCGGACGATCTCTGCCCTGAACATTTAACTTAGCCTCTGTCCAACACTTGAGAGGAGCGCTTCTCATGAGCTGGTTTATCTCAAGTTTGTTAATCTAAATTTCTGTGAAATTTTCACGGTTTCTGCTAGTGAATATTGACATGCTCATGAAGAATAGTTGCGTTAGAAAAGACTGAAATATCGGCGACGTGGACTGACGAGAACGAATGAAATGGGTCCATCCCACAGCCAATTCACAACTTCTTTGGAAGAAGATTGTGCGTGACACTAGAGTCACGGGCTATATACACCTTGATCTGATGGAGAGCTGTTGAATGGCTCCAGAATTCAAGGTACGTAAAATCTTGTTGCTTGTTCTTCAGCGGAGGTATGCTGATAGTGCCTCTCATTGTTAGTACCCGATAAAATTAGTTCAGTTTGTTGCAGGCGTTCATTGAGGCTTGAATAGTCGCATCTTACCTTTCATTGTTTTCTTCATTCTTTCATTAGGCTGCGTACGTACTGAGTGATTAACGTCTTCCGCTAGAGTTCATTTTCTTATGTTCTCTTCTCTTTTCACTTTATCATTTCGAGATGCTTTCCGTATTTTTTTTGTTCGCCGGGCCAATCAACTAACTATTCTTGCTCTAATTGAACTGAATCCCGAAAATAGTTCAATTGTGACATATCATCCATTGCCTCTGCCGATCAGGAATTCTGGTGATACTATAATACTTATTAAATTTTTAATCCTAAAATTTGTGAAACGGTAAATATTGAAGCCGTTATTATTTAATTAAAATGACTCGTAATCTTATCGCTGAATGGCTAAATTATTTCTTGCATTCTCAGCTACTCTGACACACTTCTGAAATCGCTTGGAATTGATCTTCCCGGTTATATAGGAGAAATGGTAACAATTATTTTTTATGGATGGTTAATTAACTCATGTTCATCGTTTCGTGAGATGGCAATAGTGCGTGTATTTTTCTGATTTGTAGATGCTTTTTAGCAACGCGAATGCCTACTTCCTGATGAGCGTATTTGTGCGCTGATGGATTATCTGTACTGTTCCTTTTCGTAAGATGAAATTTTGCTGAATGTTAAGGCGTGTTGCGACTTCAATCTACATTTTGGGTTTGCGGACCATAGCACTGTTGATTCTTTTACCGAATTTCTTTTAGAATAGCATAATTTACGGTTTCACGGGTAACTTTGTTTCACGTTTTTAATTAATTGAGAACAAATGAGATCTTTTTTAATCTGTGGGTATCAATTTTTTTTAATGTAGGGCAAGCTCATTTAATTTATGAAGTCTCATCCATAAAATGTGGCTGGTTTCGACTGGTCGGATATTCAAATCACTCCGTTTATTACTCCAGTTGTTTTATAATTTGCTTATATGCATAGATTTCATCCAAGGCGACTCTGAAACGAGTTTCTTTAGTGTTAACTTGTGTTTGGAAATTCTGATGAAATCCCGACATTTAGTGCCGTTTAAAAGGTGCTTTCGCTTTTAGTTCTGATGGCTGTATTGTACTCCAATTATACTCAGTTTAAAATTATTATATCGACATCTATACTCCGTAACAGACGAGAGTGAATTTATCAAGTTTGGACTTTGGCGAAATGTAATTAACCCATGGGGTTATAGATAAAAGCAAGAATGTCTTTACTATGAAAAAATAAAGCGTTTATGGCTTTTCTTCTGTCCTCTAATTGAAGCACTCAATCGGTTCAAAGTTGCGTTCAAAGCAACAGGCTTTTTGAGATCTTTTGATATCGAAGGCAATTTCATGTTTATCATAGGTCGGTGCAGTGATACTTTATTAGCATTACCTTATTCAGGGGTAGAAAGAAACGAGATAACCTAATTTCATCTTATTTATTTCACCTATGACTGAACATTTAATAATAAATGCGTTTTAAAGTGAACATCACAGAATTAATTCCTCTACAACATAACCATATTGGCGAAATAGACGTCTCTGTAATTTCGTACCATTATTATTTCAAATGCTACAATTTTCCTGTTGAACAATAAATATTAATCTGGCAAGATCTTTAGTCTACTCGACAGGTATTATTATGTTTTGAGATTTCGTTTATGTCGCTACAAGGTTTCATAATATACATTTTTACATCTGCACGGCGAATAATTAATTGCACACATTACCGTCCGTATAAATAGAAATTTGTTTGCGTTTTCGTGTCAACTCGAGTAAGAAAATCAAAATACCCTCAGTGAAATCATAACAGGTTAGTTGCCCTCAAACCAAAGAAAGAAGACATTGCAACTGATGGCACAACTACACACATGTGAAACGACACCAGCGATAGCATAAGAACTACGTGGGCAACAAATCGAAGTCTGACACGGCCACCATTGGCACATGTAGTTCTTCTATGACAGGTTTGGACTTGTTATCACACAACCCTACTTCCTTCATCTTCCACTCCCAATCCATTCGGTGAACAGCATGTAGAGATTCAGCTTCGTTTTGTTGCCGCAAGACCATGCTTTCCTGTGGATGGATTAACAGAATTATCATGTATTCATAATAGTTAACGGGATAACCTCTTGTTCAACGTTCCTAACCATTTCATAGACGCTAGGCTGAAGGGCAACTGGTCATCAATTTCTACACCTTAAAAAAAAACAATATAACAAAATTTAGGACTGCTTACAATGTAGCATAATTCACCCTGCC
This sequence comes from Orchestia grillus, assembly GCA_014899125.1. Lineage (NCBI taxonomy): Eukaryota > Metazoa > Arthropoda > Malacostraca > Amphipoda > Talitridae > Orchestia > Orchestia grillus. Next base: position 18,256 of record VOMN01083813.1, read on the forward strand.
TTATATACACGAGGTCACAGAAATGATTGGAGTACTATTTTCAAGCCTTTATAATTGATTCTACTTCTGTACCGAAGTGACCGAGACTTGAACTATTTTACTACAAATATATGCACCACTATCTGAAAGTTACCTTAATTTTTTCCCACTTGTCATCGACGTCCTGTAACCACGATATGAAGAGTCTGCCATTATACCGAGAGCGTGCATTGCGGTGTTTCTCTTCCTGCTCTGGAGTTAAAATATTGTAAACCTGCAAGACAAAATATTTTAGCGTTAGGGAGTAAACGATAGGCAACATTATGTTTTTCCGTACTGAGACATATAATTGTGATATTCCTCAAAGCGATGACATGGTCAACACTAGTTTTAAAAAGATATTGTTGTATACTAAAAACTTTCAAATTCAACATTGACGTGGGTAAAGAAATAAACAATTAAAGCATTAAAAAACATTAACTTATCATACAACACATTGAAGCTCCTGAAAAATTTCCCATCATGCACGTACATAATATGCGACAACAATTCGCAGCGAAAATGAAACTGCAGCCCGTTTACATACCAACTCATTCTTCACGTACGATAATGACACACAAACGCTGATTAATTAAAAAGACAGAATTAAAAAAACAGAATTGATTCGATAACAAACTTTTGGCCAAACAAATCTACATAGTTCTCTAAAATAGTTTGTAAAGGGAAATTATAAATTTTGGAGGTATTAATACTAATATTATGATAGGGTTTGACTATCATAGCCAACAACATGATCGAACAGCGAAATGTTACAAAGCGATTTAGCGCAATGTTTCCCATATGTAACGCTTAGAGCATGTGAAAATTAGGAGAGAATGATGTACCCAGGCATTTGACCCTCCCTCGAAAGTGTAGCAAATATACGAATTTATTATTAGAATTCTCACGCACATGGTTGAATTCAAGGTTCTCTCGTTACCCGCCTTTGGCTCATTAACACTTGCAGTTATACTTTCGGGCTACACAGTACAGTATACACACTCAAACCTGATGCACACGTAAAATTTTGTCTTTTCATACAACGCCCGCGTCGACATTCCGTTCCTAACTTGCTCGCTGCCACTGCGCTATCGACGAGCCATAAATGTGCATGAAAAGCACACAGCTGGGAGCTCGCACTTTTCTTACGTTAACAACAGGTGCAAGCAAAGTAGAAATTTATCCCTTTGCCTTAAAACCCACGGAAACTTATTTATTGGAAAAACTCGCGTTAACAGTGTGCGATAAACCTAAAGTTTTCTTCCGTTACAAAAAAAATCACTGACAAAACAAAACATTCAAATAATTAATTACTTACGGCCACTTACTATGCGTAAATCAATACATTCGCTCAAATTTACATTACACTTACTACACGTAAACCACTACAAAAACTTCAATGGACAACCGCACTCGCTCGACAGCAGCCTCACCTCTTGGTCTCTGAGGATGGTGCAAGCACTGAAAGGCAGCACCTGGTTGGCGAGGGCTGCAGCAGCTCGGCCATGCACTCGCAGAATCTCCTGCTCAACGCTCAGTGCCATCTTCTCCCTTTCTATTTGGTGCTGTCACACACATGTCGCTTCATTAGTACTCCTACTCCACGAAGGCCCTACAGCTGTAATAAATTTGCTAAAACATTATCACTACGAGAAACAACGTATTAGTCAGCAAAGCTGTGAATGATTTTCCTCTAACGAGTAATTTAAAATAAACCAAATTATAAAAAAAATCAAATTTCCATACATAAAATATTCATCGCTTTTCTTCACGATACGGACTTGGCCACAAAATAATTACAGAAACTAACATTTCAAGCAATCGATGCTTTGATCAAATTTTTGTGGGATGCTTATTTCACGGGGTCTTCTCGAATAAAATCATACATTTTTCATCATTTAACAACACCAATATTTTCATCCAACGGAGATACAATCCATTTATATTTAATTTAGTAAGAGTATACTTATAGGAATAATTAGAAGAATACGTACTAGCAGACTGGTTACCTGCAATGACAACAGTGACATGAGGAGGAACAAAATTATGAACAAGTCCAAAACTCGTTCATGACTTCGCACACAATAGGGTTTTTACCAAAGTCTGAAACCACCGTGTACTAGGCAATATCTGCGAACTCTTATCTCCCGTTGAACAGTCTGGTAGCTATAAATTTAAGCGCTGTAATTTTAAACATCAGTAAACCAATTTTAGAGAAATTTACTAGTATAAATCCTTAGTAGAATGCAAAAACATACTAACTGTACTGAAAAAGCTGCACTGTCTACTTGATATCTTTTCGAATTTCTTCTTAAGTTGTAACATTATTAACCCATTTTTTTCCAATATTACGTGAGGCGCAAAGACCAGTTAAGACTAAAATTTGGGAACACATTTTACATTTTAGACCACAGCGTCCAGAACGACATTAATTAAGATTTACAGCAGCTACCCTAGCATGCGGACCTTACCTGGAGTCTAAGCTTATATCGGTCTCGCTCCTGCTCGTTGAAGAGATCCTTAAGTGGTTGTGGAAGTGAGGAGGGAGGAGACATCATGGGCACAGAATGCTGAGACGAAGGGTTGCTCGCCAGCACATACGTGGCCCGGTTCATGAGGTAATCTTTAAAGCCCTGCGGAGGCTTCGGCTGTACCGGAAACAGCAACTTACGACGATCGTCAATCTGTAAATCAAACCGCTCGAGTTTTTGCTTGTGTATTATTCCCTTGCTGAAAAATGTAATATTTCTACCTTCTTGTCCTAGTATAGATGGACAAGGCAGAATATACCATACACGGGTTATTTAACGAGAAGTTCCTCCAGCTCGTGCTGTCACTAAAGCGCAAAAAAAGTGATAAATAGAAAAAAAAATTACAATTATTTTACAGGGAGTACAGATGAACACAGCCAAGCTAAAGACAAAGGAAAACTGCGGGAAAACCTTCGACAGAGTTAGGAAGTACTCTTTTTTTTTATAGAGCAAAAGGGATTTCATACTCCCAAATCACATGCTAACATTACATAATTCATAAAAAGGAATATCAATGAAAAAATATTTGAATTTGCTATAAGTTTATAGAAAATCCACTGTATAAAGATAATATAATTTCTAACTGTGAGCGCTATAGAATAATATATACATATATATATATATAGATAAAAAATGATAATTATGAGGAACTAACCTGTTTTCTAATGACTAGGAACATCTGGTAGCAGTTTGAGAGAGGCTGCTCAGACAGGGGAAGAGGAGGCGGATCTGAATCTTCTTCTTTAATATTAATTTTCCTTTTGCGAGGATGAACCGACTCCGTGCTCGCGGTACTGCTTGTTGCTGTGCTGCTGCTGCTGCTTGACGCCGTCGCGGTCGAGTATGAAGAACAGGAAGATGAAGTTGTCACCGCCGGCTCTTCTTTAACTTCAACTTTGACTGGAAAAATTGCACCATTACAATGAAGAACATGTACGTGTATCAAACCAGTTTTGCATATACATTTTGGTTCTAAAATAATTACAGGAACTTACTTAATAATTATATATCACTGGTTTACAAAAAAATTATTTGTTTGAGGCAAGGATGTGAATAGGCTTTCTTTACTAATTTGA
>VOMN01083817.1:0-12489 GCA_014899125.1 Orchestia grillus
CAGGAAGTACTGCACATCAAAGGAGCAGACAAGCTGGGTGGCTCCAGTTCTGTAGTGGACTATAATTCTGACTTCAGCGCTGCCAAATGAGTCACTGGTCCGTGTCCTGCATGCAGGGAGAGGGCACCCGATACAGATGGGGATCATTGGGGGTGGGGGGAGGAGGAGGAGGAGGGAGAGACCTCTTCCTTCAGTAAATCTTACCCTACAGCTCCAGAGCTAAAGATTCATCTCTCATCACAGTGATGCATATCACGAGCAAGAAAGTGCTGATTTGATCGCTTGCTCTATGAAGATTTGACACACAAAATACCACACATAAAATAGAAGATTCACCAATGAATACACAGCCACAATTTCAATTCATGATGAACAATCATGAATGAATACACCGCCAAGACCCCAGCCTCCAGACAGCAGGGGGCACAACACCAGGGTACAGAGCAAGACAGCAGGGGGCACAACACCAGGGTACAGAGCAAGACAGCAGGNAGGGGGCACAACACCAGGGTAAAGAGCAAGACAGCAGGGGGCACAACAATGGGGCACAGAGTGAGACACGTACCCATCTGTAGGTTCTGGAACTCAGAGGTGTTGCCAGAGGTGTTGCCCAAGGTGGCCCCAGGAGCTTCTTGACTCTCAGCATCTGCTGCTGCGCCACTTGAGCTGCAGCCTGTTGTAGAGCAACAAGCATCACAGCACACATTCTAAAACATGACAAACATCACTACTGTGCACAACATTGAACAGTAAAAGGCGATTTCAACTTGGGAGGCCAAGCACTACATTCATACACTGCGGGTGGTAACTGAGAAAGTCATCCCTGCCAGTCATCTGTTTGGCGCTTGGTTCAAGACACAGAGAATGGTTCTGAATTATCATTGAATACTCGTGAGTAAAGGACAGCAGACAGGAAGGAAGGTGCATCACAGCTTAGATGTGAACATCAAAGTCACCTGTGTATCAGGAATGTTGTCAGTATTTTTCTTCTCTGTATCCCACTATATGCAGCTCACTTAGATACACATTCTAAATCAAGTACACATGATCTCAAATTTCATACAATTCCATAATAAATTGACACAAAAGTCATATTTTAAATTTTATACAATTTAATAGTGTGTTGACACAAGAGTCACATTTCAATTTTTATACAATTTAATAATGTGTTGATACAAGAGTCACATTTCAAATTTTATACAATTTAATAATGTGTTGACACAAAAGTCACATTTTAAATTCTATATATTTCAATAATGTGTTGACACAAGAGTCCTTTTTCAATGAACCTGCAAGTATGGTACGCTGGGATCCTAACCACCCCTGAGCCTGGCTTGGCCATAAAAAGTCGACAGCATTAGGACGTGCCACCTCAAAATTTTTAAATACCCGTGCCTTGCAGGACACGTGAGAACATAAAATCAAACCTGTTGATCAGTGCAGCCAGACAGCCTATGCAATGAAGCTCCTAAAGTGAGCCACCCTCCTTCTCAACACCCTCAGCAGCAGGGCACAGTCTCAAATTTCATTAGCAGTGGTGATGGTAGAATAGATACCAGATCCTCAGTCACTCAAACTGTGTCATGTTGTAAGATAAGGAAACATATTGAATGAACTGTAAAAAATGAGAATCTATGCACAAGATGTGTTCACACACTAGATCCCCTATCCATAGAAATAGCTAGCAAAGAATAGGAAGAAAAAGAGAGGTGGTGAAAAAAGCATGGCAACTGAAGGAAGGCAGAAGTTCCACAAGCAGATCTGTAGCTGAGGTAACCCAACCGTGCTCCCTGGGGCTGCCAGTCCCCTTTGCATAGCACAGACAAACTTAACTCACCTAACCCTACTGCCTGCCACGTGGCCCTTGAGAGGTCAAGCAATAAGAATATACTCCAAATGCCCCGCATTTGTGCCTCTGACTGTTTAAAGAGTGACCTCTAAATCTACACACTTAAATGCTTATTTCAAGCTTGAGTTTGTTTACATATTGTACAATCTTTGAAATTATGACAGCTTAGCCTGGTAGGTAACCAATTTCTCACACAGCCTCATGAACCTGCTCAGGGCCTCTGCATGCAGTGTCTATTATAGGTCTCCCTGCTCCTGGAGGCTGGGTCCATAATAGACCTCCCAGCTTGCCCAATAATTCCCCCAACTCACCCTCAGAGGGCAGAGGCAGAGAGCTGGGGGTGAGGGCATCAGGTCCGGCAGAGACGACAGCAATGCTCTCCTCCTGCAGGTGGGGCACCTGCTGCACAGGCAGCTCTTGCAGCTGGTGTATGTGCTGCTGGTCCATCTTCAGTGCACTCCTCCACTCCAACACTTCTCAGCTCAGCCACTGCAACCTTCTTCACTCAATGAACTGCCAATCACAATTCACAGAAACCAACAAAAAATTTAACCAAAAAAAGAAATCACTAAGGAAAATCATCCCTTACCAATCACACACGCCACATTTCTCATTTGTACATCTGGAATTTCAACAACTACATAAGAAATTAGTTTTAGCAGAAATATTTCATCTTCAATGTCAATCAATTTTTATTCTTGGCATCAATACTCCATTTCCACCATCAACAGGAAGGGCTAAGAGCCACTAAATGCTGCACCCAGCCCCCCCACTCAGGTGAACAGGTTTTAGAGCTACAGTGCAGTAGATTAAATTATTAGTTCACTTAGAGCTCCCTAGCTCCAAATAGTGTAATATAAAAAGGATAAAAAAAAGAAACCATTTAATATGGACTCCAGAAAATATGGAATCCATGAAAAACACAACCTAACCTAACCTAACTTGATCTGAGCTGACCTAACCTGACTCGGCCTAACCTGACCTGACCTTAACCTAACCTGGCCTAACCCAACCTAACCCAACCTCACCTAACCTTGCCATGGGCCGACATTCAATGCAAGGGCAGCTAGCAGTGTTCAAACTAGACATGAACAGTCTTTCTCTGTAATGGGACCCAGACTCTTCAACTCTCTGCCTAAAGATCTGAGAGAATTTGATGGTTCCCAGGACATCTTCAAGAAGAAGCTGAATTACTTTCTGCAAACTATCTCTGATAGGCCTCCCTTGCCTCACTATCATCAAACGGCAGAGAGAAATGATCTCATTCAACAGCTTGCAGTTTTGCAAAGCCACACCATGCACACAAAGCAGCAGCACCCAAGTGTGGCCCGGGCATGAAGGCCCAAACATCTTCAAGGTATTCGAGGTATTCACCCAAGACCACCTACACACAAAAACATTAAGTTAAGAACGAAGAGGAAGAAAAGATAAAAAATAATCAGCAAAGAAGACAAACTTGGAAAGACGCAAAGTAGACACGACATGGAAGTTCTGAAGGCTTTTCTATAGTTGGGATAATTTAACAGTGTCCCACTGGGGATACCAGTCCCCTAGCTACATATGATAGAAAACCTAAACCCTATTGCCTATGGCCTATGATATGAGGGCTGCAAGACCTGCACAGCTCTCCCAACACTCCTATGCCTCACCAGAGGCAGCAAAGACCATGCATCTTACATATGTAAATTGCTGGACAGCAGCACATGGCCTTATGGGCTATTTTTCTAATCATACATATATTTAGTTCTATTTATATTCTATGTTTCTTAGTATAACAACAGTCATAAGTGTAAAAACATATGCATCCTCTTCTCTCTAATTGGCTATAAAGTTTATCTTCTCTTTCTTCTGTAGCTGTTCATTTCTTTTAATATTTCTTTCATGGCTGGCAAATTTTCCTCATTACTCTACTCCTGCCTCTTTATGTCTTCATTGTCACCCTTTCCGTAGTAGTCAAACCTTTTCCCTCCTTGCCATCAAGTCTCAGCATTACTGAGACTTGATGGTTTTGAGACATTTTGGTTTTGAGGATGAATTACTCCTTGTTCCTCTGCATTCAAATTTCTTTGGTTCCAACATCCTTCTCTTGGCCTGTAGAGATGGAATGCTTGCTGGTCTTTTGATTGATTTCTTTGTCTCAATGGACCAGGGGGATTTTTTGTTGTTGCTTCAATTTTTATCATTAGTTTCATTTTGAAGTATTGGTCTCCTTAATCTTGCGTGCAAAAAGATCCCAGGCTGCTTGTTCATCTTTTTCATTTCTCCAGAGTTGCTCTACAAATTTTTTATATCCAAACAGTATGAGCACTTCTGACACATGAGGCTCACACTGCAAAAGGTGTTCATATAGCATCTTGTATCTATGATACTCCTGATCCTAACCTGTTCATTTTTAATCAAGAAAAAAATCCAGGCTAAGATTTGGTGCTGATAAAGTAGCTTTCTTTCTCTTAATCCTGAAGGTATATCCAGGCCTCTATCATCCCTATTTAATTACATAGTAGCTTGTGCACACAGTTACAAGCAATGAGCACCAGTGGTGGTGATATAGAGAGCAGAGCCATGCTCCAATGACTAACTGTGTTTTACTAAAAGAGACATGACTATTTGTTATAAACTGTAGAAAATGGGAACTTTATGTCTCTGGCTTATGTCACAAGAATGGAGCTACACAACGCTCATGAGTAGCAAGACACGTTGCACACTCACAAACTATACCAAACACATTACATTGCTCTAATTAAAGCTTGGTTTGGACTGTTTCCAGCAGTTTGGTGGAAAAATGTTAAACATACCCTGTGCACCAAAGGTCTGAACTAAATCTGATTTTCATACAGAATAACAAATGCCATTAGAATATAAACTATGCATAAACCATTAAGTACGATCACAACCAATTCTCAAAGCGTGTACAGTAGGAGGACTGGGGAGGTGCCAATCTCCTTCAGCACTTCACTACTGGCTAAGGGCTTCTCAATCTCTCCAGGGTAGCTACTACGTAAGTAATTCACCGCTGAGACATAATAATTGAACTGGATCCATATCGTTGCCCCGATGCAAAACCCATCACTGAGTTATAATCTATAATGCCTTTTTTACATGAAAACGTGATATTATTTTCCCACGTGAACACGGCTTTTGAATAAAATCGAATATTAATTCACTTAAAAGAGAAAAAGCTCACTGAATAGGCGTCAGAGTAAGGATTAAACCAATAAAGTACTCATTTTCCATGGCAGAACATAAATATCACTGAATATTAAACCCGAAACTGTTATTTTGCAGAAAAAATGTTTCTATAAACGTTGAACGTTTTATGACGAAAACGTTTAATCGTTTTCGAAAAAAAATTCTAACCTGTGCTGAAGTCATGCTGAAACGCAGCATTAAATCTTGAAAAACTTCAATTAAATGACCATAAATTTACTCCTTTTACCAGCAAAAGAATGCTTTGAAAGTTAAAACCCTTTTGCATGTATGTACGAGACTCATGAAAATTAAGTTACGATGCACGTACACGTCGTACTTTCTGCAAAAAAATAAAATAAAATCCTCCGACTGGCTCAAAGATCGACTGAAATTGCTAGCTCTATGCCAATCTTGAAAGGATACAAACGAAAGTAAAAAATATCATAAATAATTTTAGCACACTGGAGTTCAAATTAGTATTAAGTCCATAATTATTCTAATTTGTAACGTTGAACGTAGTGTTCAAGACCGCGTCTCGCTGTCGGCGTCTCTTCGTTCACACAAAGAAAGATGGCCGCGTCCATTTGTATCTATGCTAGCAGAGAAAACGTTAAATTTGAATTAAATTGCACACAAAAAATACCTGAAAAGCCAACTAGAACAGTTATACGAGTAAAATGTCTAATACACATTAAAAAAAATTTGTTAGCTCTGCAAAACTTGCACGCAGTTAGGGAATCAACATAAAATTTAAATAGATAGACGGAGCCATACCGCTTCTCTATTTTCTACCCTTGAACGTGCAATCACAAGGCTGTCCATATAATTCATACCCTTGAAAAAAACTATATATTTGATCACAACACACAGAAGTAGTTGTTTTATCTCAATTTAACCATTGCATGACGATATCATTACCGAAATAGTAGTAAGAAATATTTAAAACCAGATTGAATACGGACACCTAGCGTTCACTTGCCGAACATAGCAACACGACTGGAGCTAAGCACACTCCAAGGACATGACCTTCAACATGTCCACGAAGAGCATCGAGTATTTCTTGATAAATTAATAAATTAATATCCATGAAACAGATTTATATTTAATGAAAGCGCCTAGTAGTCGTTATAATGAAAATTTCTGCTGCTTCTTTCTAGCTCGACTGTGTAGGAAAAGTTCAAGTTCAAGAACATGATATATTAACATGCTTTTCACGGAGGCGACAGTTTCAGTTCAGGTAATATGCTAGCACCTTCTCAATACATCTCTGCTACATGTGAGCCATTGCATGTTATGGTCGCGTTTAATTTTCATAGTAATTTATTGTTCTTTGTTAATTATGATGAACACGTACCTGAACATGTTTCTGCTTTCTTAAAATGAAATAATATCAGGAATAAAATGGAAGTTGATGCTGGCATAATCTTTATTTATATGAAAACGAACCCCAAATACTTTTCCCTCGAGTGTTGCTCATCGTTGGCCGCGGGAATGCAGATCGTGAATGTAGCCGAGGGCAGGGCCACGTTCACGAAGTAGACCAGCTGCGTTGCGAGACACCTACTGACAGATGTAGCCCAGGCCTCACGATATTCATACGAAAAACTGAGGCTTAAAAATGACTTCACATACAGGGTGTTGCAGTTTTGTAATAGCTCTGAGCTTACACATATTTATTTACATCGAAAAAAGAGAAGAGGGGGTGCAATGCTCGAATTTGAGGGAGCGCAAAAAACCGTGATAAAACGTTTATGTTCAAGTTAACAAGCTGCACCTACCTGTAGACGATACTAATGCGAGCAAGTCATTAATAGGTCAAAATGTTGGAACAATTCTTTATCCAGAGCGAGATGACAAAAATTAATCCGTCTAACTTCATTTACGAGACCCAGAGTTGGAATGCAGGCGTAAACGTTGCACCTGCAATGCGTGTTCACATAATACAAAAAAAGCTGCAACGTTTGTCGTGAATGTGAGGGTCGCAAGTAACGGACCTGCTGAGCAAGGCTAGAAATTATTAGACGCGTTCACCTCATTCACCCCGCCGAGCTGGTATTGTGCGCTGCGTTGTGTTGCTGCAAGTGGATCTTGATTTGGTGCACGAGGGCCGTCACGTGACTGTTTTCTTCACGCCATTCCGTGTGGTTGTGCAGTCGCCGCTCAGTATCTCTGACGCAGTCTACTCGAAATATTTCCTCCCGCAGCGTAGGGGGTGCTGCAGCACTGAGCTTGTGCTCGTCACAGGCGTGGAAACTGTCAGTTCATCTACGCGAGGAGGGTTCAGATTCTGTCCCAGGAGAACAGCTGCTCTCCCAGCAGAATAGAGGTACAGTAGCACTAATCTATTTTCCTGTACGCCTCTCCCTCAAGCAGGGGCTGTGCCAGTGGTTGCAGCAGTGGTTGTGACAGTGGTTGCAGCAGTGGTTGTGGCAGTGGTTGTGACAGTGGTTGTGGCAGTGGTTGTGGCAGTGGTTGTGACAGTGGTTGTGACAGTGGTTGTGGCAGTGGTTGCAGCAGTGGTTGTGGCAGTGGTTGTGACAATGGTTGTGGCAGTGGTTGTGGCAGTGATTGTGACAGTGGTTGTGGCAGTGGTTGTGACAGTGGTTGCAGCAGTGGTTGTGACAGTGGTTGCAGCAGTGGTTGTGACAGTGGTTGTAGTACGGTCACTAGTTTAGGGCTGCTGCGAACAGCCCAGTCATGAGGGCCGACCTCCCAGTAGGCGACGACGTGGAGGCTCTGAGAACAAATGTCGAGTAACTCTGGCCGTGAGACAAATCACAAATCCGCGTTCACAGACCGCCACCGCGGGCGTTACATTCCATAGTGAACGCAGGCGGCGGCACACAGCTGCGGCGGCTCTGGGCACCAGTGCACCCACCTTGGAGACTCACCACACGCATTGCAGACCTGTCGTCTTCGTGGTAAATTCGTGAAACAGAACGCAGGGGACTAAAGAACTCGTATTATGAACGCTCACTTCTCTCATGACCGCGACGTGCTGCCGCACTCGAGCTCTCGTTCCCAGGGCTTCATTATCGCCCTGCCTCGTGTGAGCCCCACACGCGCCGCGCGAGAGAGCCCCAGCTGTCCACCGTATCACAGATACGGGCGTGCCTATATAAGCGGGGCACGATTTACTCCCTGGCAGTTGCGCGCCAGCAGCCGTCGTTGAAGTTGTCAGAGTTAGTGTAGTCATTGTTGAGAATTTTTATGTATTTTTTAAACTTATAATTGCGAAAATAGCGGGGAGGATTTCTATAGACTTACAGTGTTTATGTAATGATTTAGTCAGTAACATAATAGTAAATAAAGCAGTACACTGTCATATATAGGGTGGTTAAATTTGAAGGGCCGATGTTGATTTTCAATAATATACAAATTAGGTTCATAATAAGCCTGAATATCTTTAACGCGTTGCTCGATTGTGTATCTTACCATGGTGCAAATTGAGTTAGTCCGAAATAGAGAAATGTAAAATTAAATGCAGAAAAAACTTGACGTTTAGGTGTGGTTCACATTCAAAATCGGCTCTTACAATTTAACCACCCTTTATGTACATAGATTTTCTATGTCCAAATGAGAGTTGCAGACTTCTTACGTATGTACATTATATCGGTCTAACGAAGGCGACTTACAGTCGCCACTTGGCACGCCACCTTGGTCCAGGTGCACCTAAGGCACCCATCAATCCAGAACGTGGCACCTGACTGACCCGATAAATGACGTAGAAAAATACATCCATCCTCTACGCTACAACGGTCATGTGAGACTCGCTGTTGGAGAAACGCTCTACATCCGCCAAAATCAGTCCAGAGCCAACCACCTATGTGCCGGTTTTGTCCCCACGCTTAGATTTTTTCCAGATTTGAGCGCAAATTATGAAATATTATTTGTTTAAATATACATATGACACGCGTATATTGTACCTCCGTCACATTTAAAAAAAAATTTCCCGATTCAATTCTTGACAATGAATGAAGGTGACGTTTAAAGCGTTGAAAATAAGCTGCAGTATGCCTATGAGAAATCTTATTTCTTGTCGCAACACTGCTTTGAAAACCCTAGCAAGAAAAATTGAGAAAACCAATGAGCGAATTGAGAAAACAGAGATGTGTCTGGTTTTAATATCGTTTATCTAACAAAGATTTCTGCATAAATCGATCGGTCTTCTAATTTAACAGAGACAATAATCTTAAAATTCAACCCATATGAGAGCCCTGGCACGATGGCTGCCAGCGGCACGACGAGTGCGAATGCCTGCTGGGGCCGTAGGGGGTCATGGAGGGGCGGTCAGGGCTGCTATCGAACTCAGGCTTAGGAAATGGCGTGACTTGGTGGGCTCCGTGGTGCAGTGGTGAGGGTGATGGCCTTACAGCCGAGAGGACCAGGGTTCGAGCCTCGGCTCAGGTGAGGCTTTTCACGTGACTGCTGAGTACTTCCCTTGGAAAAGGAAGTTTAAACCACACATTCCTCACCTCCCCCACCGCACCAGTAGTTGTAAGGCATTTAAAACCCAACGGTAAAACGTGTTGGAATAAATAAAGTTTTTTATAAATAAAGGTCTGGGCCTTCCCCAACCTGCCTGCCTGGCCTCCTCTCCAGGCAGAGATGTAGCAGGGTTGCTGTTGTAACAGTGATTGTAGCAAAGCATTGTTGTGGCAGTGACTGTAGCAGGGCTGCTGTTGTAGCAGAGCTGTAGCGATGGCTTAGTAAGGCCAGTAGAGCACACCTAACACGGTGACATCACACTTCTGCAGACACTACACTGGGGGTGATGGGGGGGNTCCCCGCTACACGTGACAGTGTTCCTTGTGCAGAAGTGTAGCGAAAATGAAGGGGGTCTGTCTTGTCGTCCTTTTGGTGGCAGCTGCTGCAGGTGAGTGGGGTGGCAGGTGATAACTGTATATTGTGGCAGGTGGTAACTGTGTTCAAGAAAGTAGAGTAGAAGAAAAATGGAAATATGTATGATTTGAACAGTATGGTAATGATATAGCAGAGCAAATGATTGAGTGAATTAAATTAAAAGCAACACTAAGAGACATGATTGGTTTGAAAGAGAAATAAAAGTAGAGTGTTTGAAAAGAAAAACTTTCAATAATAGAAAGCAAAAAATGCAAAAACTGTTTGAAAATCATAAGATTACAGAAATTTAGAGGTAGAATGTACGTGATAAATATAAGTGTCAATAAAAGAAAGTCAAGAGATTTTTTCATGAGGCTAGAGAGAGAGAATCCAGATTGAAAAGCTGAAAAGAAAAGGTCGAGGTGGAGTAAAAGATTGGTATTAATTCATATGAGGAAATAATAGATGCAATCAAGTAAATGTGCATTAATTTGTAACTAATGGACTTAATATTTACTTCACTGCAGCCAGCTGCATAGAGCATCCTATTCATTATACTGCCTTCACTTCAATGTCATTCGATGGGATTTTTTTCCCTGAGTGACAAAATCCAAGAGGTTTATGATAGAAACTAGACTACTCATGACTCGTTGAGTCAAATAAAATTTACCAAAATCAAACCGTATCCAGAAATATATCCTATGCAGTTAAGTCGGTTTCCACAATACAGGAGAGTATAAATTTCGAATATCTCAGAGCCGACAGACAAACGTGCGCACGGTTTCAAAAAAAGCAATCAAGCAAACAAGACGACCAGAGTTTTAGTATTATACTGGATAAAATGATGGTCATTTGGTGCCGGGTGGTCCTAAACAGACAGCTGTGGAGGCAATTAGAGGTAACCTTGAGTGGTATCTATTTTCTGTGCTACCAAGAGACATATGGAAAGCAACTTGTAAGGTAAGGTAAGACTGAGAATGAAATTCGAGTGTTAGTGCATGGGAGAAAGTGTACATACAGTGTACAAGTAAATTGGACGTCCCTAAGTTTTGTTAGCTATGAAAGATCTGTTGGCTGGTTTTTGAGAAATTGAGCACAGGGGCTAGAATGGGACTTTAAGAAGTACAAGAAAGAAATTGAAAAGACAGAATAGACAGGTGAGAAAAAAACATGAATGGAAAAATATTTTCAGTCTGGTATGTTCAGGAAAAGGTACCAAAGACGGGTAATCTACGATGGAAGTTATGGAAGTCGACTGTTGTTTGGAGTTCATTATAAATCTTCAAACGTGAACAGGTGCACATGGAGGTGGAGTGAAGGCAAGACCAGGACGTGCCAGCAGTACAACACAGAATGAAACAATTATACATTTGTGTTCGAGTGTAGCAAGTAGGAATGTTAGAGAGAAGCTTTAGTGAATGCAGTTTATGAACAGCATGGAGTCGCTCAGTGGTGTGTCAGGAGTGCTGAACATGATTTGGGTGCAAGGCAATGGCTGTTGATGCTATGACAAATCTCTTGATGAGAGCATGGAATAAAAAGCGGGTATAGGTAGTGTTAGGTAGGCTTTTGTAGGTGTATCGACCTCTAAGGCATGAGGGTATCTTTCTTGTTGACAAACTGGATTACCTTGTGATGCCGTCTCTTGGTAGGAATAGGACATGGAGTAGGTAAAGCTCTGACAACTTTACTGGAGAGGCTGGCACACAGCTGATGGGGCACGAGGACTCGCTTGTTTGGGTGATGCGTGATCCTTGGCAGAATTGACTCAGACAAATGATGGCACTCGTGGCAAGTTCAAGGATGTAGCCGTCGCAGGTGGCAGCTTTGGCAAGCGAGCAGTGTGGCAGGTGGCAGCTGTGCCAGGCGAGTATGTGGCAGGTGGCAGCTGTGCCAGGCGAGTATGTGGCAGGTGGCAGCTGTGCCAGGCGAGTGGTGTGGGTACTGTAGCCTGGATACCAAGCTGGTCTTTCGAAGGGGGGATCTGACATGGCGGGGCCCTGAGAGCGGCTGTTGTGTGCAGGTGGGGCCAGGGGACAGTGCGGGCCCCATGGCGGGGCCCTGAGAGCGGCTGTTGTGTGCAGGTGGGGCCAGGGCCCAGTGCGATGAGGGCTGGGTGGAGATCGACAGCAGGTGTTACGGCCTGGTCCAGACGGTGCTCACCAACTGGACGGGGGCCCAGGACTATTGCCTGAGCTACGGGGCCGACACCGCCATTGTGGACGACGCCAACGTCCTCAGGAGCCTCTACGAGTACATCGTCGACTACCGTGAGTGCTGACAGCACCTGGCTGACCTGACAGCACCTGGCTGACCTGACGGCACCTGGCTGACCTGACGACACCTGGCTGACCTGCTGGCACCTTGACTGACCTNCCTGACGGCACCTGGCTGACCTGACGGCACCTGGCTGACCTGCTGGCACCTTGACTGACCTGCCAGCACCTTGACTGACCTGCCAGCACCTTGACTGACATTGACTGGACTGTCGTGCCAGCACCAACAGACTCAGCACTGCCTCAAGTCACACCCTGTGCCTCAAAGTTCATGCAACAGCACATCCCCATCTCTACCGCCAGAAGTAGACACAACAGCACACCCCCATCTCT
>VOMN01083827.1:0-11702 GCA_014899125.1 Orchestia grillus
AGTAGTAGCCACAGGAGAAGGACGAGTAGTAGTAGCCATAGGAGAAGTACAAAGAGTAGTAGCCATAGGAGAAGTACAAAGAGTAGTAGCCATAGGAGAAGGACGAAGAACAGTAGCCATAGGAGGAGGACGAGTAGTAGTAGCCATAGGAGAAGGACGAAGAGTAGTAGTCATTAAAGGACGAGGAGTAGTAGTCATTAAAGGACGAGGAGTAGTAGTCATTGAAGGACGAGGAGAAGTAGCCATTAAAGGACGAATAGTAGCCATAGGAGGAGAGCGAGGATTAGTAGCAGGCGGAGTAGCAATAATACCACAGTAGCTGTCGTGCTCTCCATCAGATCCTGTGACTGCCTCCACGGTGGCTATGTTTGGCAATCTGGGATTTTTTCCATTGCCTATTACTGTTGCTGCAGCATTGCTCCCGTCAGCCAGATCCATCAGCTGCTCGCCATTGAGATCGAGATCCTCTTCCTCACCGAGTGTTTCATCATTTTTCCGCGTTGAACTTCTTTCACTTTCAATCTGGTCTGTAGCTCTGAAGTTCAACCCGTGCAGAAGGGGCTTTGTAGGATTTAGTACATTAATTTCCAGCCCGTATCTTCGGAGAGCAATAAGAAGATATTTGAAAATTTCTTCAGCCCTTGATTTCCCACGACTTATAAGTTGTTTATCAATTTGATGCTTCACATCTAAAAGTTGCCCACGTTTGGTCTCTGGCACTTCAAGGAGAGATCTAGATAGAGCTTTCTCCACGATTCGTTGAACGATTTCCTCAGCTAAAATGTGTTCTTTCACCAGGTATGATGTTTTGTGAGTTGTGGCGGTATGATTCATCACCAACGATATGCTGTCTTTGTTGTTCGCAACAAGGTCAGGGTTTGAAAACGTCATAGCAGCGTACACTTGTCTTATCCTTCGAGTACACACCGCTCCTTTGAGGTTTCCGACCCCGATTTTAGTTCCGAGAGCAGCAAGTTGTTTATACACAGATGCTGAAGACATTCGAGAACCCAAAGCATCCGTTTCGCTACTACCCTGGTATCTGGAGCATGACGGGAAGACAGGTGCATCACTCGTGCCAATAGTCGACAGCAGAGGCCGGAAATTCCGCACGAATGAGCACAGCGCAAAAAATTCGTTATGTGTGTATCTAATGACGCACGCCATTCGAGCATTCCATGTTTTGAAAACCCTAACTCTGAAACAGACGCTCCCCTTCATTTCGAGAGAAAGTGGCTCTGCAAACTGGCCCAATTCAAAGCGGGTGAGCTCCAAAGCCCGTCTGCCGTTGTTAATACATGCACAGAGTATTAATACATCCCGAAGTAGCACAGCATTCTGGATGCTGGGCTGCATTGCCGTCGCCCACTCTTTTTCGGTGACAGTTTCTCCAGCATCGACACGTTTGAGCAAGTTCTGGTATTCTATCGCCCCCCTCAAGACCCCCAGTACAAAAGAGGAGTTTTTGCATTTAGCCAAGTCTCTGAGAGTCAATGTTGATTGTTCTTTGGCCTCTTGAATACGAGTAGGCTTAGAGTGTAGGCCTTTGCTGTCAGCCACTGCTGCATTACGAGCATCTGCTACCAACTGATTTAAATTATTAAACACGAACTTCGACACCAAGGAACATCCACTTCGTTGGTTCGCATTGTTAACATACTTTAAGAAGTCTGTCATGCTGTAGAAGTGTCGAGCAATACAAATGCCACTATTTCGGAGCCTGTATCTTCTTCGGTAAGTGCGCAAGATATCTTCAAGGCTGTTACAAATATATTCTTCGTCCATGTCTTTTGGAACATTACTCTCTTCTCCGAAGAGAAGGTAGGTCACAAGGATTGAAATGAGGTGTCGCACGCTTCTTCGACTTGCTTCTGACTCTCTTTTCTTGATAATGAATGCCTTGAAATGATTTATCACTCTCACTAAATTCGGCCTCTCGCTTCTGAATTTGGCACTACACATCAATTTGTTGGCCATGATAACGGGTGATTCAGAAGTCCAATCTTGGATTTTCTTATAAGGAAGCTGGTCGTTTACAATCTGGATAGTGTTCTTTTGGGCTTCAGTTAATTCATTAACGTCGAGTGTAAGGACACGAATCTTATCGCCTCGCTTAACAGGTCTTCGTAGATACACTCCCTCCGTAGCACATTGTGAAGCAACTCTCATTATTTCATCCGAACCACGCTTGAGTCTATGAATCAAATTCAGATGATGCAGCAGCTTACTTGGCTTCATTTGGCTTGAACACATTGAGCACGTCTTTACATTTACGTACACAGGGCTTGAAATTTCAGTCTGAATAGACTGCGCTTCTTCAGAAGTTCCGTGCATTGCTATGTGTTGCTGGATGGTTCGTTCCCAGGTTTGTTGTTGGAGGTTTGTAGGAGTTCGTCTTTCAGTGCTCGACAAGCGAATTTCCCCCTGCAGAAAACGCATTTCTTCACTGTGCATTTTCGCTCCCTGAGCGAGCATTGCCATCATGGCCCTCGCGGGAAGATGGGCACCAGCACCACTTTCTCCATCCTCAGAGCGATTAATAGCTAATGAGTTGTCAAGAAATTTCTGTACTTCATCCGGTGAAAGCGGTGCTAGATCATTATTAACGGCTGCAATGTATTCCTTGATCAGACGCAAGCATCGCGTAGCAGTAGCATCTGGCATCTTGTGTGCAGGCCCTGTCAAATGACGGTGAGGATGAGTTGTTGAAGACGAACACATCTGGTCTAGACAAGGGTACTTCGGCCTCCAAGAAGCCTTAGTATCGGGGCGAAAGTGCCTTCGCCGCTTTTTTTGTTTTTTCCAGCAGGGTTCCAATCCACCATCAACAGTACTCCCAGCCGCACAACCGTCTTGATCCTTAGTTTCGGATTCGTCTTCATCATGACTTTCGCTCAAGTTAGCACCAGATTTTCTGTAGCTCGAATCTAACGGATACTCCTTATATATTTTTTGGAGTTCTTCATACGATCGCATCAGCACGCACGCTGCTGCTAAATTTCCACCAAGCTTTGAGAATATCTTAGAATACGGTGCATTGCAAGCGGAAATTTTGTACTTAGCAATATTTTCATCACTGAACTGTTGCGATTTTTCTTCAGGATTATTTTGCTTGATAAAACACGCCGCCCTCTTATTCTTGTTCATTTTAGGTTGCCCTTTCCTACTGTGCTTCATGTACGGTGTATTTGAATCTCCTTGCAGAGAACGAGGTGGAGGCATCAGAGCATGGTCGAGCTCATCAGCGTTTCCAGATTCTCTAGAATCCTCTGAGCTAGAGATGTCTTCTCCTTCAATTACCTGATACGTGTTGTTGGCATCGCTGTCATCTGAGCAAGATATGTCTTCCGGATCATCAGAAGTAGCAGGAGCAGTAGCGGCACGAGATGCAGCGAAACGAGAAGTAGCGGCACGAGATGTAGCGGCACGAGATGTAGCGGAACGAGATGTAGCGGCACGAGATGTAGCGGCACGAGATGTAGCGGCACGAGATGTAGCGGCACGAGGTGTAGCGGCACGAGGTGTAGCGGCACGAGGTGTAGCGGTACGAGGTGTAGCGGCACGAGGTGTAGCGGTGCGAGGTGTAGCGGTGCGAGGTGTAGCGGTGCGAGGTGTAGCGGCACGAGGTGTAGCGGTGCGAGGCTCATTTCCTAGTTCCATCCTTGTTTCCATCAATGTTCTCCTGGTTATGCTCATTGGATGTGGCTCCTCTTTCAACACTTCCAGATTAACTATCAGGTTGTCGCTTATTTGAGAACGCGCACATGTGAAGGTCGTTCCACTCGAAAGACTAGCTGACGTCTTCGGCTGACGTGCATGGACGTCCATTTGCTCCTGAAAAAAAGACGCTTTTATCAGACGTCCAGCAGCACACCGCCCAGCTATTCATTTAATTTTTCCAATTTTTTGATACTTAAAGCTCAACCACATGGAATACTACTCCGAGGAAGCAAAAAAATAGGACCACACAAAATGGAACTTAGAAAACGTTGAATCTATGCATAGGTGTGTTCCCACTGAAGATTCCCCGTGCATACAAAGAACAAGTTAAGAAAGAAGAGGAAGGAAAGATAAAGAAGAATCAGAAATGAAATCACGACAAAGAAGGAAAGAAGCAAAATGCGCACGAGAGATAGAAGTCCCGAAGGCCTAGCTATAGCTGGCATAGCCTAACAGTGCCTCCCTGGGGATGCCACTCTCCATAGCATAAGATAGACAAACCCAACTAACTCAAACCTATTGCCTAGCCTATCCTATTACTTCTGAAGGGGAACAAGCCAGCCATTTTCAACAATGAAATCTTCTATGACAGTACTCTTTTCAATGGTCGAAAAATAATTAACATACAAGAGAGCACCTGTCTGTTGTCTTCACTAAGGGGAGAAGATGAATCAAACTGTGACAATCGCTAAGTTAGATACTAGTACCATTTTACTTCGCCTCATGTGTAGCTAAGTTCGAATACGGCACTCAGTCACCTGCGGCAGGAATATAGTCAAGTAAATCCTTTCGAAAGTGAGGGTATAATCTAGTGAAAATTGTTCTATAGCTGTCTTAGGAAAAAATTTAATTCATGTTTTACTAAAACTAACTTCTATCAAGGAATGATCCGAGTCCAATGTAGCTTTGACGGCAATCATCACCTCTTTACTCTAGAAGCTTTATCCGGTAAAAAATTGAATACTTTTTGTCTCCGTTCAAAATTCCCTACATTTTACAATTGACTTGACACATAATAGAAAGTGACTTTCACGTCATCTATCATCAAAATTGACTTCAGAAAATACCGGGGTCGATTTGCTGTGAAGTGTTTACATCAACTCTACATTGGCTCATATTATGTTTTCAACTATTGACCTTTTAAAGAATATTTCAGTCTAAATTCAATTATCCACGCATTCATTTATCTGTTTATTGCAGAAATTTGTTACGTTCAAAGTTCAAATTCTATTCGTTGTAGGTTACAACTGGCATTCCTTTTTCGGTGCTTATCACAGCCATGCGCTTTCAAGCAAAGTATTACCACATAAAATTAAGTAAAACATGAACTAAAAGCCCGGAGAAAAAACTTCAAACACAGCTATATTAGCAAAAAAATCAACTCTAAAAAGAGCAATCACACAAGTTAATGAGAAGAGCAGATGACCTGCCGGTCTAGGACTTTGCATCCCCTCAAAATATGTCCTGTAGAGAGCAAAGCAAAATGGACGACTCTGAAAGGACACCAGAATATGATGCACATGCGTTGTGTGGGCCCACTCTGTGTCGCACACAGACAGAAGCCAAACAGCCGACAGAAAGGCATATAACAGACATGCAAGAAGTAAGAAAAAGTAAGGACAGCAGGATGCGCCGAAAGAAAACAGCCGAGACCCAATAAAGCTGGCCACAACGGAACGAATAACGAGCTGCCATATTAAAGACTAGCACGTCTAGTACTATATTCAGAACTTTTATCCAAGCCAACAGTTATATCCCACTCCAAGCTGCTCACACAAGGCGAAAGATGCAATACCCCATTGTAAATACAATTACAGGGCGGGAAGCATCAAATTAATACAAAAGTACCATCGAACATTCAAACATGGGCAGGGCGTCGTACGGGATCAGTAAGTACGTACACCTAATACATTCTCTTGAAAAGGCCATGGCAAGTGGAAGCCTCGCAAATGGAAGCTTTAAGTTCTGGTGAGAAACCGACTACGGGTAGATGCTGCCTATAAAATTCATCTAAGAGCAGATTTCAATTTTGGATCGCATCTCGTATGAAATTAAGTAGCATTTAGAGGAAACTTATTTAACAGGCAGTATTTCGAGATGCCTGTACATTTCCACTGTTGGTATGTATGAGCGATAATTGCTATTTTTGGCCCTTGAAATAATACGTAAAATTTTATTGCCGATTGTCTAGTTGATGAACATGACAATCCAAAGCTCTTCAAAAGAGAACATGTATAAAAAAGGGAATAGGAATGAATAATACAGTGTAACAAGGCTGCTTCCATCTGAAACCTTGTTACATAAAAAAACGTATAGAAAATTAGTACTTGAGTTACTCTACATTCATAAAAATTAACACAAGAATCAGTAACGTTATGAAGATAAATGCAATATCAAATGAAACCAGTGATCAAGGAGTTTGATTTTGTAGCTTTAACTATGAAAAGAGAGGAGTCATTGCCCTTGCATTATTGAGATGTAGAAATGAAGCAACTTGTTACTCGTGCATCATCAATAAAGTCCAATTTCACAAAACTTGTTATGTAAACGAATAAAATTGCGGATTCTAAGGTGCTGAAAATTTCATAGTAATTTTCAATCAATCTATTTATTCATTCATCATACCAAGTTTCAATTTGGAATAGCACAAATTTCAAAATCACTGGTCCCTCATTCTTGAACAATTGTCATTCTATAACACGAGTAGAAAGGGTAGACACCAAGAAATGATACCAGGATATTTATCATATAAGTCAAAATATATCGACGTGTATAATATCTGGACAAGAGAGCCATACAGAGAATTAGCAATTCTTCACCTGGTGATACCACATTTGGCAACCACACAATCACATAATATCACATTTGGTAATATCTTGGCAACCCCGAATATCTTATTTAGCTCCTTCATGCTTTGAGGTATACATCAATAAACATGGTAATAAATTAAATTGAAACAAAACACTACTGAAGAAATTGGTAAAAAACAGATATCGCAAATGACTTCGAAAATATGGGGTGATGACTACGCTGTTGTGTTGTGCTGAAATATAATATTGCTACAACAAAGACTTCGACATTATTTTTTTATTTGCATGACATTGACTTAAATTACTCAATTAGTCTCCGTTTAATTTGATCAATTCGGCAAAAGCGAGGCGTCATATGGGCCATTCGTTTACATTTTTTACATTCGAATGAGATACATATAAATTAAGGTAAACCAAAAAGGAAGAGGGGAATGTTCTTATGTCATTTTATTGAGTCACTATTTCATTTTTTTGTATTTACTAAAAAATAATTGATATATATTTATATATAGGTCAAAATTTGCATAATGATAGGTTGCGCCCTCCATTTAAAAATTTGCTTGTTTTCACACCAGTGAGCTGCAGCAAGCTACATGCCGCATTTTTTTCCAAGAGGAAGGTCCTCAAAAGGCCTATTCTACCATTTTCCATTATTCCTTCCACTTGTTAGACTATTACAACAAAATAACATCTGCAATACTTATTTGCACGAGTTATTGACAACAAACGTAGAATCGTATGACACAAAATACATTTCCAATCAGAAACGCATGCGTTCTTTTATTTTTGTCTATTATTCATTCTTTGTATTTAGACACAACTTGAAGCAAATACTATTTGTTGTTCATTAATTATAATCATTTTGTTGTCCTCAATCAATTTCCCCTCTTTCTAACTTTCCCATCCCACAACAGTATCGCTTGTCTAACTATATCTACAACACCATTTCATAGTGTCGCCAAGAACCCTGGCAATATCGTTCAGTCAAATGTTGTATGATATCTTTCGCAATCAAAAGCTTTCATTAGGTAGCCAATCTTACACAGGCTGCTTTAAGAATTCGTGAGGGAAATAAGGAAACGAAAATCATTGCTTGGTACTAATTGAGACTACAAACAAATGAATGTTGTGTACGTCTTCTTCTTCAGCTGCTTTATTTAAACCGGTAGCGAAATAAATGAAGTTTGATGCATTGAATTGCTTTTTACATCTTACGAGCTGAACGATGCATAAGCACGAAGTTTCAGAACTATACTCTATTAGGCGAAATATTACTAAGTAAAACAAGTGGCAATTCGTACGATTCTCTGTAGGCTTCCCTAGGTGAACTTATTTTAAGCCATGCCAGTTAAAACTGAATCATTTCGTGCTTTTCGCTAGACGGGTAATTCTGTACTACATACAAGAAGTATCAATGGCATTCTAGCCTGTCCTACATCTTTTACACGGAAGTACACATGTTCGGACCTGATGAAGCCTGTAATGCTTTGGAGATAACTGATCGTAAGATTATTTCACAAATATGTAAGAAGCAAGGGCCCCTGCAAATGAACATCTGACGATACAGATAGAGGCTTCATTAATTTGAAGAGCGAGAAAAACTACATTTTCAGTATTCTGTTTCAATTAATAATTTAATAAATCGTTTGATGACCAAATGATGTTTTTATTTGATTATTCAAAAACATGAACCGTTTTACAGTTTTTATACATTACTATTAGTGATTATTTTGAAAACAAACAAACCAGCACTTTCGCTTCTTTCAGAAGACGGGCGCAACCTCTTAATGTCTTTTTTATGCTGTATTTTCACACCGGAAGATTTTAAAACATGTAAAATCATATGTGAGGGTGCTCCTAAAAATCGAAGGGTGGCCAAGATTTACGCACCTGCAAATATCCATCCATGCATATTAAATCCAGGTTCCAAGTATACTATATTCTGTACATTTTATTATTTAGCCAAAAGTGATGCGTAATATAGCTCATTTGTTTATTTTCTTTACAGTTGAATAACATACCACTCCACGCAAGTTCAACCCACATATACAGCATTCCATATATTTCACCAGAGCACTGCGACACAACAGACCAGGACTTTGAAAGCCAAAAACCATCATAAACTATATTCAACTCTCACCATGTTTGACCGCGTTTGCTGAAGAGGTTTCCTCCATTCTGTACTCGCTCCCTCTGTATCAACGCGGGCGACCTCAGGATTTTGTGCGGGCGTCGGAGCTTCTTCCATTTCAGTGATGAGCGAATTTTGTTGGAGGTGCGGCTCCTTCCACAAAGGTATCTGGTGAAATTGACAGTTGGAAGCTTTGGCCATAAACTATAAATTTATTTTTCAAAATGCTAACGATTCAAATTCTTGAGCTGGAAGTGAGAAAATCTCTAAATACAACTCAACCAATTCTAATGCGAAACTTGTCAACAAATTTTGTAGTATGTATTGAAAATAGACAGGAAGGCGAGTTGCATCACTGGTAACTGAATTAAAAAGTCGTTATCAAACGATGAACATGTGAAAAACCATCTACTCGATTTGGCAAGCTATACTCTCAAGCTTACTTACGAGGTCGAAGCACGACACGGTATGAAAACACTCGATAATCTCATCTGATAAAAAAGGAATCACCAGCTGCTAAGATGGTGTGGAACCTCTACAAGCATGAATGATGGAGGTAATTCTACGTGATATTGAGTCTACAAGTGTCCGGCAACATCAGGAGAAGGGCCATCATTGACGTTTCGCAGTAGTTCCACCATTGATGCAATGCAATTCAGGTCAAAAATTCGGGACACACGGCGGCGGTTCCTATCGGTCGGAATTTTCTCCCGACCATATTTTGCTCTGAATGGCCTCAAGTATCGGACTGCTTCTATTATTGGTAAGTCCGCGTAACATAGCGGCATGAAACACCAGGGAATTCCGTTACTTCGTTCACTGGGTGTCCCGAATCCCGACCAAATCCAGTAGCCTTTTTTGCCATCACGAGATATCTTGCCGTTGTCCCATCGTTGTGGAGCAACTAAGAAACAACGCTATACCTTGCCAGTTATGAATAAAAACTGTTGTTTGTTCAGTACTTGTATGCAACCTAAACTCCTGTCAGTTTTGAAAATCGATTTATGAACGTAGTAAAGCTCGAAAAACAACGGGGGACTTATTTCGTTGCCCGGAGAGTTCATGTGTAGGGTGCGCCACTTAGGCCCACATAATTTTTGGTTTTCAGAATACTTGTTTTTTTCAAAATTAAATAATTTATTTACGGTTTATTTTCAAGCTTTCAAACTAACGATGTTTATTTTGTACTTCTGACTTATACCATTTAAAATACAAAATTGTTTAACCCTATCACTCCCGTTGGGATAATAGAAAACATACGGCTCGCTTGCAGAGCAAATGATATGAAATTCATTGCGCCACTGATGAAAGCAGGATCTAATTGGCTGAGAGTTCACACGAGGCCGCACGTAACTGGGGAAGCGTAGATACTGTGACGTCACAAATGTGGGGAACGCGCCAATTGCGCCCCAGAACTCCCACACAAAATCTGTGGGACGCATTATCCCAATGGGAATGGAAGGGTTAAAGGGTATTGATCGAATTGCTATCGTATCTTTCTACAGGAAAGGAAAGAGTAATTCATTCATCGCAAAAAATAGTTGACATTCATCGTAAAACGTAATGGAAAATTGTGAAAAAGTAAAGAAACTGGTTTAACAAGCAATCGACTTATTCAAGACAGAAAACGAGTCGTTCGGACATCGCAACCCATCAAAAATACTCAAAAAAGCAAAGAAAAAATATTCGTCACTGTGTAGTAGAATTGGAAGAGACATAGTCAGACTTCAATGCATCGACTCATAAAAGAAAATCTCGAGACTTTTTTTACGAAACGCAGAAAAAGCATTAGCTTGTAACCATTCCAGAAAGAATGAGACTGGAAATATATCGACACATCCTTTATTGTTTGGTGGACAGCATATTGACCAATTTCGTCTTCCCTGATAAGGAATTTGACGTTCAGCTAAGTTTCTACTATCAGAATGACAAGGTTTGGGGTAGGGATGGGTCAGTGGAAAGCAGGGGAGTGAATCACCTTCAACTTCATTCACTGTGATTGTATGTGTGTGACCAGTGCTACTGGAAAGCGTCACCTCGCTTTTGTTCTTTCAGGGGATAAGATTAACAGCCTGAGTTACATTTCTTACAGCTTAGAAGCACAACTGCTCCCGTGTACAAGCGGATAGTCTGATGACAAACTTGGCATCCTTCAACAAAACTCCGCTCCGTTGTACGGATCCAATATGACCCAAAGTTGGATTCAAACACACATTCATTAGCAAGGAAATACGGTCTCGCTGAGTCCGGATCTGAGCGTGCTTACTGAAGAACTCATGCCATCGCTTGATAATTTGGAGGCTAAACTGAGTCGAGAATGGGCTCCAATCCTTCAATTAGATAGTTGTAATCTTGGTTTAAAGATCCCTATCCTCATGAAACGTGATCCAAAGAGAGCAAAAATAAGAGACCATTTAGTATGGACTACAGAAAACGGATAATCCATGCACTCTGTGCGTTTCCACACAGAATCCCTCGCTCATAACACGAGCAAAATAAGAAAGAATTGGAAGAAAAGACAAAGAACAGAAAGTGAAGGATGTGTGAAAATTGAAAGAGATGTGGGCACGAAAAATAGAAGTCCCTAATGCCTATTTTAAGTAGAGGTGGCCAAACCGTGCCCCGGGGACGCCAGTTTCCATAGCATACAATAGACAAACCTATTGCCTATCCTAAGCCCCTTTGAAGAATATTTTGACACACAAACTTTAAAAAAAAAAACCTTTATTAATTCCAACAAATTTTACCGTTGGGTTTTTAGTGCCTTACAACTACTGGCGTGGTGAGGGATGTGAGGTATGTGTGGACTAAACTTCCTTTTCCAAGGGAAGTACTCCCTGGTTACGTGAAAATGCTTCGACTAAACTGAGATTTGAACCAGAGTCCTCTCGGTTACGAGGCCATCACGGAAGGACCTAACCTAACCTCCAGCAGTACGCCATGGAGCCCACATAGTATTAGCAATTTTGTAACACCTACAGTTGGTCAAAAAAGTATTTGTAACGTTCGATAAAAAGTGTATTTATTCAGTAACATCAATT
>VOMN01083836.1:0-49064 GCA_014899125.1 Orchestia grillus
TTAGCTTAGCGATAACAATATCGAAATCTTGAATTGGCCTGCAAAGTCTCCCGACCTCAATACCATCGAGAACCTATGGTGCATTTCATCACGGCAGGTTTATCCTGATGAAAAACGATATGAGGATAAAGGAACACTATGTACTGCCATAAAAGAATGTTGGGCGAAAATACCAAACTCAGTGCTATCAAATTTGATCAATTCCATGAATAACCGTTGTGTTGATGTGCTCCAATATAAAGGAAATACATGGAAGTATTAAAAACCACAGTTCATTGCTCAAATTGTTATTTCTGCATTGTAAAATGCAAATTTTACATAATGTGCTATCTTTATTTCTAACCAACATTACCTATAAGTTCATGGTTTGTCTAATCACTTTTTAATAATAATCTCATAAAAATTGTGATTCAATATCAAAATCTGATTAAATTGTCCTTTTTTAGTGAAAATTTCATAACCTTTGACGCAGTATTAATAACTTTCTAAACAAATTTAAAAGGGTGCTATCATTATTTCCAATATTTTATATTGATAGCTCAAATTTGCTATAATCATTTGATAACATCGGATGCATTTGGTTAAAGCAATCCAAGATGTACTGACTTTCCATCACATCATAACTGAGAAAATGAGTGGCATTTTATTCCTTGGCAAATGCTTCGAACATTTGTCCTAGCTTACGTTCACCAATATACCCGTTATTTTCCAATTCACGCGAGTCTTTTGTTGGTTTCTACTTGTACTCATTTCAAAGCTGCAATGAAGTTGCGTGCGTGTACGAGACGTGTCTCTTTTTTGTAGTATCTGGAAGACTGGCGCCGCCTTCACGAGACAACCACAAGCCCGTCGCAGCCGCTGCGGGACCACCTGCTACTGCTGACCACGCCACGCCACCAACAACAATTCGGCCGCGCACTCGAGGGCCTCCGGTCGAGCGCAGCTCTGCGAGTGCTGGGCACCAACGGCGAGGTAGTGGACGCGGCCTGCTCAGCTGCCATGATGAGCGACGTCAGCGTCTTGTGGCTGGAGGTGAGAACGGAATGTTACGAGCTGTGCTCTGTTTTGCGGGAACTTGGGCCTGAGTCCAACCCTGGTGTAGCGTTGGTGTGAACTTGTGCTACTCCAACCCTGGTGTAGCGTTGGCGTGAACTTGTGCTACTCTAACCCTGGTGTAGCGTTGGCGTGAACTTGTGCTACTCCAACCCTGGTGTAGCGTTGGTGTGTCATAACTGAGTGGTGGTGCAGGGGTCGGCAGATGATGGGCAGCGTAACAAGCGACGCAGTGGTGCTGGGATCCGTATTCTGAAGCCCTAGCAAGCTTTCTTTCAATACTCTGCTCTTGGATGTGGTCTCAGGTGTAAAGTCGAGCTTCTTATATGAGGAAAACAAATCTTACAGAATATATAAAATAGAAAATAAAATAAATTGAATTCTAAGTGTATATAATTTCTTTTATGGCTCTAAATACTTTCTTGGTTGACTCTTGTGTTAGCTAATACATGAAACTGTATGTGTGAGCGTGTGTTGTTAATTTTTTTGTTCTTCCTTTTACCGGGTAAATACTATTTCATTTAATCTATGTAAGAAAATAGTATGCGCATTAGAATATATTTTGAAGTACAGGCAACGGATAATTTTCACTTGATTGAAAATTGCCAAACACATATTGCTGTGTTAATGCTAATTATTCCATAATGCAATCCTATGCTTCAGTTGAATAAATTTCATTTTTAAGTTGCCCCAAAAAA
Organism: Orchestia grillus; assembly: GCA_014899125.1. Taxonomy (NCBI): domain Eukaryota; kingdom Metazoa; phylum Arthropoda; class Malacostraca; order Amphipoda; family Talitridae; genus Orchestia; species Orchestia grillus. The sequence continues at coordinate 1,752 of VOMN01083836.1, forward strand.
ACATTTTACCCGGAATACTTGCTTAGCGATCAGCTCAAATGGGCTTTAAGAAGCTCTACTGTATTAGTAGTATCTGTATTTTGGGTTCTTCTTTGTTTTTTGGAATTGTCTACATCCTGAGTTCTTCATTTCCTGGACATTTCTTCGTGTTTGGGTCTTTGTACCTAGGAATTGTCTACATCTTGAGTTCCTAGGATTGTTTAGATCTTGTTTTTTTGTTCTCTGCAATTGTTTACATCTTGAGTTCGTTGTTTCTTGCAATTGTCTACATTTTAAATTTTGGACTTGTCAATATCTTGGGTTCTTGTTCTTATGGAATTGCCTACGTCTTTGGTTCCTGGAATTGTACTGAATAAAATAACAAAAAGGAATATGGCAACGGAGACGAGCTAAGTTGTATGAATAAAATAGAGAAGAATATTTATGTCAAGAGTAACACGCTTAGTGGCCCATTCTTGGGTTTTTACCAAGGTCTGGTGCCGTCAGACAGCAATGACGCACAGACAAGCGATAAGGTGTTCGGCACAGGAGAGCGGGGCAAACCAAAGCACAGGTCCTACTGCCTGTGGTCTGCGGCCTCCATCACTGCCACTAGTCCACTAGCTAATCCACCTTTGCAAAAGATTAGGTTATACAAAAAGAAACTATCGCACTCACGGTCATTGATTTTCATGCACAGTCATCAGAACGTTCGACGTAAGAAAGTAAACGTTCAACAAGCCCAGGATCGTATCATTTAAGTCAGATTTTTTCGTCATTAGTGACTTTCAAATATTGACCTCAAATCTGCAGTTTGAATTGCCAGGGGGAATTCCCTATCCAGTGAGTATGTAGACGATTTTTAAACCGGTTCACGGTGTCCGCGTAGACGTTTTCCAGTTGTGTCCCAGATTCAAACAATTTTAGCCGGAAAAAATTCAGAGCCAAAGATGTTCTAACGGATTTTTTTATTGGGTTATGGCCGTCTTGTTTAGGTTCAAACGTTATTGTATCTGTTGAAGAGCCCTTCTGGGTTGACATCGTTGAAGCCAATAAGATATTTGTAAGTCTTCATTAGTTGACCACTCAGTCTTGTTTGTTCAAGCGAGATGAGTTTTAACAGTTGAAAACGCTGTTTATAGCTGATGTTCCGGAGTTCAGGGATCATTTTTATTGCTTTGCGCTGAGTTCGTTCTATTTATTAATGTCTCGTCGTTGGGCAGAAGACCGGAGTTGTACTGCATATTCTAGATGTAGTCGGAGTAGTGCTTTATAGAGAGGTAGTATTGTATCTGTAGACTTGTAGTCAAAGATCCTTGCGATGAAATCAAAAATTCTGCTCGTATTCTTCACTCTTTTTCTACTTGTCAGGCATTAGGTTTTGAGCTATAGTGATACCAAGGTCTCTTTGTTGCATCACTTCAATAAGCCTATCGCTCATTGAGGGTTAGAAATTTCGGTTATTAGTTCCAATGTGCTTCACTAAACATTTTGTTGGTATTAAAGCTCATTTGCCAAGTTTTAGCCCTTCAGAATAGGTCTTTTGAGGTCTGTTTGAATGGTTATTCTGTCCCGCTTAGTGAATGTCCTGTAGGAGAGTTTCTTGTATATTTTGGGTTCTTGTACTTAGGCATTGTGTACGTGTTGGGTTTTTGGTACCTTAGAATGGTGTACATTTTGCTAGAAATTCAGTGCATGCTCAAGAGAGCCGTCCCTCGCCCGATAAAGACAGAAGCCCCATCCTTTTAATGAAATTGCGTACGACGTTGGATCCTGGAATTGTATTGAATAAAATAAGATGAAAGCATATGGCAACGGAACTCGTTGGCATGCCTTGCAGGGCTGTGGCGTGCGGGCATGTGTGGCGTGGGTTAGGCAAGAAGGTCTTCTCTACGCAGTCACGTTACCTGCGTTTCGATCATTGAATCACTCAGTTCAGTTATTTTATTCCGTATTTATTGAAATTAAAATTATCGAGTTTGGTGATTGAGTGTTCAGTTGGAGTATAAACACATGTGCAGTTTTTTTGTATTTCCTTAAATTTGATGCACATTTTCAACAGAGGCGAAGAAGTTGGCTGAAATTTTTTCGATAAAAATTGATTCACCGTTATCAGTTGATAAAGGAGTTAGACATTTGAATCAATAGTCGTAGAATAAGAATTGGGAGACTCGTCGCTGTGGAGGGGTTCTGCTTTATGGCTTCTTGAACATCCAACCCTGATTGTAATCTACCTGCTAGTATGGTGTGTCGTAAAAGTTGCACTTTAAACTTGTTTAGCTTGTAATCAATGGAATATTATAAGCATCAAATCGAACTTAGAGTTGGATCAATAGTTCCGACTCAGACTCAACCAAAAACCTCCAATTCCCTGCGACTCCGACTCTGCCACCAAAAATGTAAATTTCCTGTGTATTCGGTACGAAGTATTTCTTCGTGTGCCATTTTAGCAAGTTCCGTAGCAATTCTTGGCATGTTCGTTATATTCGTATTGGATTCTGGTTAAAGTTTGCGATCATGAGAAGAATTTCAAATTTTAAGATATTTAGTTTTGCCAAAAAAGCTGAAGCAGTACAAAATTCTAAATTTTCTGTCACGAAATTCCTCCTAGGTTTAGCCCACGTCAGAACCTCGTCAAACTTTATCTAAAACTTAGAAGCGACAAAAAGCGACTCGGTCCAAATTGAATGAGGGGTATTTGCTTTATTTTGTGATTTCGATTATCTGGTACTAGACTTGCCATAATTTGTCCTTGAATTGTCAATTTGATAGCATTTTCAGTTTTTTTGAAGAGCATCAAATCGAACCTTCTCAGGTTTCAACTTTATCATTTTTTATGACTAAAATAGAATTTTTCTAATACATTCGTAAAAAAATCAATTAATTTGAAGTAACAAACCTCAAGGTTTCGTTCTCGTTTTTGTGTTGACCATTTGTAAGATAATTTGGCGGTGAAAATATTAAACGTAGGGGAGGCTGGCATACACAAGAGTTTATGGCATATAAGCCGTTGACAGCTTTTTGGCGAACAAATGTGACGAAATGACCAACTAAAGCTCTCAGGCGACTGATTGTACCGCTTGCGGTCGTCAAAATTAGTTCCCCATGGAAAGAGTGAATTTTACTATAAACGAGTAATTAAATGAATTAAAGCGGTCAATGTATGTTCTTGTGCAGGCTGACCCTCGGCTCCAATCGTCGAAAGTCAAAACTCGCGTCGCAGCGCTGCAGGACCTGGACGCCTCTGTGGGCCGCATCGTACACGCGTCTCCTGCTGGCGCCCTCATCGCCCTGGTGCTCGCTGGCTCTCCCTCGCCAGCGACACCGACCCCCAGCAACGGTATTTACATGGCCGGCATTAGAGCCTTATAGCCGTGGTGCTTATTTCTTGCTACTCATATCACGCTTTTCCAGCAAAAAGTCTATTAAAACTGTTTGAAACAAAGCGTCCATGTTACTTAATTGCAAGATTAGGACCTTGTGCTTGGCACTCGTGCGTCATATTTGCGGGGTCCAATGCGGTACGCTACGTTATCAAAAAAAGACAAAGATTAGGTGGCCTGGGACTAATTAGATAAATAGTACGAGTCCCTCTCTCATCCCACGAATAAAATATAATAGTCGTTGTCACTATCTCTCCTGCGTTGGTGTATTCTTAATCTTAATTTTTCGTATTAATCGTCCGTGCACGAGTATTTTGTAGGGTAAATAGTAATGTTTGAAATGTGACCATTTTATTAAAAACATTAATTTACACATTTTTATGACGGTTCATATGTACAGCGTTGGTAGTAAATAAGTTTAATCAGTTTTACAAAATAATTAACTCCGAAGGTTCTGTTCGCTGTAAATGAAGTGGGTATCTATTTTTTGTCGCTAAACAATTCATTGTGAAGATATAGTTCTAGATTGATTGGATACTAAATGCGTGTACGAACAGTCGCGATCAGAGATAAATAGGTAAAAAGGACTTTCTCAAGACAGTTAGCAAAAATGACTAGCAACAATTATTAAAAATACTTAAGGTTGAACTAAATTATGCACAATGCAATTATTTACACGAGTACAATGTAGGGACGTCATATTGCCGCGCACGAAACACTGGAGGAATACTTTCTAACCAACTCGCTTTGTGAACGGCTGTGAAATAAACTTTACAAATTAATGTTTTGATAAATCGCTTACCATGTCTGCATCATATAATACTGCCAGTGCAAACGCAGTGCAAGATTGCTGATAACCTGAATCGTTGCGATAAAATCATTTGCCGAGATATTTGTGCGCACCCTGTGTCGCTTCGAAATACTTTCGTTGGTGACGTCACGCTGCAGGTATCCTTATTAATGATGCAGAGCAGTTAGTGGCGAACCACACTGCGAAAATTACTCGTGACGTCACACTGCAGGAATTATTAGACTCGTGACGTCACACTGCACGTATTAACCGTGACGTCACACTGCAGGAACTATTTTACTCGTGATGTCACACTGCAGGAATTATTAGACTCATGACGCCACACTGCAGGAATTATTAGACTCGTGACGTCACACTGCACGTATTAACCGTGACGTCACACTGCAGGAACTATTTTACTCGTGATGTCACACTGCAGGAATTATTAGACTCATGACGCCACACTGCAGGAATCATTAGATTCGTGACGTCACACCGCAGAAAATATTTGACTCGTGACGTCACACTGCAGGAATTATTTGACTCGTGACGTCACACTGCAGGAATTATTAGATTCGTGACGTCACACTGCAGGAGTTAATCGTGACGTCACAGTGGAAAATTTATTCGTGATGTCAGTGATGCGATGTTACTCATGACGTCATACCGCAATAATAATAGGAACAGCTTGGGTCATGACGTTACATAGTACTTATTATTCATAATCGCCTAGCATACACAAACGAGAGAAAAAATTTTGTTCGTACGGCATGCATGATTGAGTATTGTTGATTCACTGCAAGAATTATTTTTCGTTACAATGCTGGAACTATTGTTTATGGCACTACATTACAGGAACTATATTATTCATGTCACTTTACAAGAATTTCCTGATTGTTCACGGCAACTATAGTTGTGACGCCACATTGTAAGCATAATCTTAAAATAGCACTAAATTGCATAAATAATGTATGTGACGTCACAATATAATTACTTCTCGCCGTCGTCATGCTGCAAAAATTATTTTGCGATGATATTTTGATATCACGATTAAAAAAAACCTTACAATGTCCCATTGCGGTATGTACCGTTGATGTCGTCGTGCTACACGCACAAGTATCTCAACAGAAAGTGATACAAATAGGTAAATTTGGAGGCGGGGACACTAACCGACTTGAATCGTCACATATACAAATTATCGAAGTATTTACGTGTGCGATATATCACAAGTGCAAAGCATTTGTATTTGATTATCAGCGCTTCAATTTCGATCTTTTCATGCATATCCAACATAAATAATTGAAAAGAATAATTTCAATCTTTAGTGGAGATGATAATTAAAATTCGACCTTGTTATGTATCAAAACCTGTGACACATAAAAGGCAATAAAGAGTCAAGAAGCTTTCTTTTGCACCGAAATGTGCAATGACCTAGAGGCGGGTGCGGAGACCTCGCTTACTTTAGTAGTACAAGAAACGCATACTTCACACAAACACAGACAAAAAGTGATTAGAGCTAGAAACATTGATGAGGTAGCTAGAGTTATTTGGTCCAGAAGTAAATGTAATTTGAACTAGAATAACTTTGGACGAGGCTGCGTGCCTGCCGTCCTTTCAAAACGATGAATGACGAAAATGAGGCAACAGAGAACTAAATTTTTTAGCGCTTAGAATGTCTTAAAAAATTAGCACTCATCCCACATCTTTTCGTTAAGCATTTTGAGCGCAAAACCATCGAGGTAAATTCTTAGTTTTATGCACATCACGTTTTTCCTCTAAAAGCCTTACCACGTTTTCGATGTACGGTTCGTCAGAACTACACAACAGCGTACGCACGAAAATTTATACGTTCATTCAAGATGCATTAAATCCAAAGGCGTAGTAGCAGGGGAGGAACGATATAACCATCGATGACCGCAGCATCCCACGAGGCATTAACTGAGGCGCCCTCGATGAAGCGATCTACTTCAGACAGATCCGGCAACCTTAATCTGCAAGAAAAAAATAGTTATTTAAAAAGTTTTTAATGTCGTTTTCATCTCATTAAGAAACAAGAAAAGAAAGTATAATATTTTTGCGATTGTTAGTAGTTATTCACAATATATTTGTTGTATATAAATAACAATGGACGCAATAACCATCTCTAACTGCCAAACACTCAGTATGAACTTAACGCTCATGTCTACACGAAAGCCTCAATGTCAATACAAATTTCAACTAGGAATAGCATGTGAAAAACTTGGAAACTATCGCGCATCCTACGTTTCGAGAGGCGCACATGGGCAAGTGCTAACGTTGCCCACACGGACGTACAAACCCACCCACCTACGGCTGGTAGAGACCACACACGTTGGCCAGATTGAGACATCAACGTCAAGAGCAGACCCCGCTATAGCGCACCAACCAGGGCTGGTCTTGTCCCGACTCCCTTCACCCCCATCACTCCCTTACCTAACCATGTATTACACTCCCCTTCTCCTCTCTCCGGCATCGTACTCCCCTCTTCTGCTTCCCGGTTACAGCACATTCCCAAGTTACATCTCATCAAATCTATGGTAGTTAGAATCTGAGTAAATAAATGCTGGTATTGTTCAAATGGAACTCATAATCTTCTAACACGTTAAAATTTTGACTGACTACAGCGACTAAGTTTTCGTCAATAATATTTTATGAACTGCACGTCGAATTATTGGGGTAAAAATACTTTGATCGTTAAAATAGTTATACCTATGGTAAATGTCACAACAATATGGGCCGTAAACAAAAGACCTAATTCAATTGTCAAAAATGCAAAGTAGATGAAAAAACATTTTACAACAACTTTCTATCCTCCAGGATTACACCATACAGAAAAAATCGTTAGCTAGCAATGTAGCGTAGAACTGCATCTTAAATATATTTTCTCGTGTCTAAATGATCGTCTAAAGCCGAAGATAGGCTTTAGAGGATCAGGTGGCCACCTACATGAAAGGTTCAGGTACAAGAAGCAACAGTACTGGACCGCTAACCTTGACTATTCCACGCAAGTTCCTATTACTCATGGTATCATCTCTAACACAGGTCTGATCGACTCAAGTGTGTTTGGCTTTACGGACCTATCTCTTTTTATGCGACATCTCCAAGATTGGTAGATCTGAATGATATCATAGAAGAACATCATGCAAATTTGCCTCCAAAAATACTCATCATTTAAAATCGAACGTACCTTCAACTACGTAAGCAGTTCTTATCTAACGTTAAGGTTCGGTTAAGGTATGAAGTATGATTACAATTACTGACACCGAATCTCATCAGTTGTACAGTTTTACGTGAAGACCTCTCAGATTTCAGAGCGTTCTTTGAAATGCGAAAGAAATTTACTTCATACACATTAGCAACGTTCGCTGAGTGCATAATGTGAAATGGTACCGAGGGAGTGTTTATTCTAGCCGCAGATCCTGGGCAACATGTTTTGATAAGGTATCTTCTACCTGCCGCTAATCACCATCCCATTGTCATATTAATTGTTCGCTCGACCGTATTATCTCACGCACTTCCCTTATATTTTCTTATGCTGAACAATTGGAATATTTTGCGAACAGGGTAGAAAAGTCAGAAATCGAAAAATACGTAATTTGTTTCATCACGAAGAACGGAAGAAAGTCGGCCCTACTCTGGTTGTACTTTGTATAGTTTAATTACTACCACTACACGAGTATTAGACACCGCCGTGAATGTATTACTGGCCACATTGATTGCGTGTTGAAAATAGTTTCAGACCGCTCACACGTCAGTCTTCTACTCCAAGGAAGACCAAACATACTGAGGTGAGAAAAAATTAGTTAGGCTTTTTTGGATAAAGGACGCAAACTGTTTACTCATATTTAAGAGGCAATGATCAAAAACAAGTTGGTTCGGCAGATGATTTACGATAGACTAGGTCGTGGAAATCACAAGTTGTTGGAGGCTTAGCTAAATCTGGTAATTCTGACTGGTTAACTTTGCCCCACGCAACAACATAATAGTAGTTAAGTCTTTTCTCGTGATTTATAAACAAAGTTTCACTTTTCACTTGAACAAGGAAGGAATCTATGACACGTCTGAAGTATCTTCCTTTAAGCGTTTTTTATTTCCTTCCCTCGCCTACTTCAAGTCGTAAATCTTGGCACCACGTAACGGTTCAACACCTTATCCTCATGTGAATTCTATTTCTCATCCGTAATAAAATGACTACTGCAATATTATCAGATGACAAAATGAAGCTCTGATACCGTCCAGCGACAAAACATTCTCGGTTTCAGTCTACGTGATAGATATTGTATCGATGGAGTAATGATTTGATGATAATTATGAAATTTTAATTTCGTTGTCAGACTTGGTAACTAGTAAAAGTAATAATGGTATAGTTGCAGTGCTTCAGTGACTTAAACTATGTCGCACTGAAAGAAGTGACTATTTAGTATGGCCTGTATAAAGCGTGAAATATATGCTATGCACCAGGTGTGATCTCACACAGACTTCCCTGCGCATAGAAACAGTAAGTTAAGAATGAAGAGAAAAAAAAGATAAAGATAGCGAAAAAGATATGAAAATTAGATAGAGTACAGTAAACACAAAAGACTCGAGTCCCCAGTGCCTATCTATAGCTGAGGTAACCCAACAGTGGCCCTCTAGAATCACTAGTCCCCATAGCACATGACAGACACCTATATTTTAATGAAACCTAGCATCCATGATAATGAATAAAAAGGGTAAATGAGTACAATATGTCTAAAACATCCAGAACTTACCTTAAAAAGAAGAATATGATTATTTTCAACCCGTCGGCATTTCAAGAAGGTCTTCTGCTGCTAATGCTGCTGTCGCTACTGGCGCTGGTATAGCTTGAACTAACATCACTAGAGTTGTCACAATTACTATGGGAGCCAAATCTCCTGTTGGTTTCTAAGTCACAACAACTTGCGTTCGAGGCACTGCTATTTTCGACACCTGTCTCACTTTGATCACAAGTTCGGTTGTGATAAGAATTTTTCGCACTCTTATGATTATATTTATAATTATTTACACTATATTTATCGTTATTATTATTGATAGTTTGATTGCGATGAGTGGCAGACGAAAGATTACTGCTGCACTTCTTTCGATTACTATTGCCACTACTACTGCTGCTCCTGCCGCTGCCGCAGGAAGAGACGCTGCTACCTGATGGCGTGAAAAACTTTTATTACTCACGGTAAAAACATTTGTGGCAAATGCATTCACAGGTACATATATGAAGTTTAACATTTCTATACCAAATAAATTATTTACATTTAGTTTCCAGTTCCAGTAAAGTAGTATTGGGTATTGAAAGCTCAAAGATCAAATATACCTAAATACAAGGGACTACTGGAGAAAGGCGGCAAGACACAATGTTGCCTCACACTAAGACTTCATGTCAAATGATTGGGAACAGATCCGGTTAGACCAGACTTAAGAATGAAAAATGGACTTACTTGTTAAAGGAGTGTGCAGCTCGACCTTTACTTTCGCAGTGGCAGTAACTTTTGTAGTGACATGCCCAATATTGCCAGTATCACCACTTGCGTTATCCGCATTACTGCAATTGTTTCCGTTTCCACCGGAGTTTCTGCCGTACGTGGTGGTTTCTACTACTACTTGTGGTTCAACCACAATCTCATGAGCCGAGTGTCCTGAATAGGACGACTGACATGAGTTAGTTGAGTGGGACGATGGGGGCTCCTCTGTAATTGTAGACAGAGACAAGTTTGAGCCGCCATGATTGTTGTTAGCGCTATGGTGGCGTAGGTAACCACTGCTGATGTTACATGGATGTGCCATCCCCACTGTTGGCTGGGGAGACTGTTCCGACCGAGAGGAGCGTTTGGAATGCCGTCCTCCAGGAAGATGAAACTTCGAGCAAGAGGGTGACCGATGAAAAGACGAGTCTTGATGGTAGCGAGACACTGGCTGCAGTTGAATATTTTGTATCTGGTTGTGGTGAGATTGAGACTGAGGAGAGGATGGGGGAGTGGNGCTCGGCGGGAGGACCGATCATCGATAGGATGACTGGCAAGAAGAAGAGGCTATCAACGACGCCAAGCATCACCAAGCAGGCGATCACGTAGAAAAAACACCTGCAAAGAAACAGAGTTTCTCAAAAAATTGAAAAGCAATTCGATCAAAATAGAAATTAGTCCTTTCTGAAAAATATTGGTCTATAAGTCACGGACTTTCACTACCTGACCGAACGTTACAATTGAATTAGGAAGATGACGCGTCTCTGAGAGGCTAATGGTTGGGTCCCGCCGAAGTGAAACTAACAGAGGAGAGAACTCTTTCCTTTACGTCTCGTGCCCACGTAAGAGCTTGGGTCTCCAGCAGGTAAACGAGCTATGCCAGACTGAATGCGGCCGTTGTACAGCACTAGCTCCCTTTCTGCTCACTCTTGTCACCTCGCCGTGTCATTAAAGGCCTACCATGTCAAGGCATCAATTCAATGAGACGAAGATATAATCAATAAACAGATTATACAAAATTATTTAAAAAAACTTACCTTACAAAAACGCACCTTAGCCTATTTAATTCAAAGGAATTTAAATAGTAAATTTCAAATGTTCATTTTCTTTCTCTTGGTAGAATGAATTCAATACTTTACTTGCGGCTTCATAACAGACTTTTTGAAATATATATATGAATATATATGCAATTTTAGGCGGGAATGTTACATAAACAACAAATTTAACAGCAAAGGTTTCCCCTGCCCATCATCAAGACCTGCACGCACGAGTCGGTGTACGGTTGCTCCAACGCTCATAAAGTGATACTGTTCAAACGCCGCTCAAGCACTGAACACGCTGGTTGAACAAGCTTGTAAATGTTGAACATCGCATTGGTATTGACATCATGAACGAGGCGTTTATTCTTGCACAAGCAAGCGGGCTATAAACTTTGGGCTACAGTTGCGTTTTGTAGCTCAGATTTGAAAGTACGAGTCATTACTTATAAAGCATGTATTTATCATAGGAACATCGACACACCAATTTGTTTTATATCAAAATTTCCCATGATATACCTTAGACCACATAACCGGTTTTCGATAAGCAGCTGAGAATTTACCAGCAGTTCCACCGAAATCAGATTGAAAATAAAATCAAACGCACGTTGTTCCCTCAGACCAGACCAGTTGCCACACCACAAGTTTCAGAGGACAGCAGCTTCACGGCAGGATCACCGTGAAGTGAAAAACACGATAAAAACTACTGAAAGACGCTAGCTCGCTATTTCTTGGAAAAATGTTTTGGTGTTGTCAGATCTTGTTTTTTTGTTCAGAATTAATACTTGCCATTAACGCATGGATTTGAATTATTTTAAATGAAATTTTCGTCCGTGTATAATTTTGTCCGTTCACTTGATACTACGGATTCAGAGAGTTTACTTTCCTTTATTATACTTACAAAATAGAAGAGAAGTCAATGCTTTTATCGTATTATAAATACCCGTATAGCAAAATCAAAGTTTTCACTATAGTTTTGGAGAAATGAGTGGCACTACTGCACCCTTGACTAGCGCTCGTCTATACGTACCCAGAGAATACGCATAATGATAGTCGCACTTTGGTCTACAATATAACAACACTATCGTAAACACGCGCATCGTTAACAGACATTGGAGTTGTACCTACAAACAGAAATCAGTTATTCATCAGAGTTGTTTTTACTTAATTCAAATCGTGCCTTAAAACATGCATTCATATTATAAGTCACAAACTCATTGTAGTAATATTGGGTTAAATTTTCTTCACCCAGTATTTCATTAAATTGAAAGGCAATTCACAAAAAGTGAGAATGGCGATTAATTCTTGGGCGTCAGTGAGAATGGGAGTTAAATTAGCTCTGTAGCGATAGGATATCTGCGTGTTTTTCGAAGGACTCGCAATTACACGCATGCAGCGAAGAACTTTTATCGTCGAGGGAAGATAAGAGAGCAACGACGGCGAGTTCCTTTAAATAAAATAGCGAAGTTCAATCGAACACATATTTCAGCCCCAGAACGAACATGAAATAAGGTCAGAACGAAAAATTAATGAACACACTTTTTCAAAAAATAGATCGAGTATCAATTCTACAATAAAATCATTTGGTTGTCGAGAATATGCTCCTAGGGATTACAAGCTAGTTCTCTCAATTACTATGAAAATTAGTGAACATGTAAAGACACAAATTCCGGACGTTAGGAGTGTGACCATCGGAACTTGAGGACAAACGCGTCTTATCGAACAGCTATCGTCTCCGCTTACAAGCGCTCGCATTCCACGCCTACGCCCAAATAGCCCACACAACACAAATGTGTACCCCTTAAGCCAAACACACAGAACACAGATGTGTCCGCCTTGTGCCAAACACACACAACGCAGCCGCGCAGAGCTCGAGCCAAGTAACGAAAGCCTCGGTGTTAGGCTTACTCGCATGGAGCGCTCCAGGGACTCGGCGTTCGCCCGCAGATAGCACCGCGACCAACAGACACCGTCTGGTTAGCCTCATAGAAAAGGAGGAGTATCAACTTGTTTCACCCACGCAGGCCACATGAGTGACCTAAAGACTTCAGATGCTCATATCAACCCCAGACAATACTGTCGTCACTATGTGCTTGGTGGGATCTAAGGCTCACAAACTGCGGTACCTAGCTTCTTGGTGCGTTTTCAAGTTCCACGAACTACTTTCATGGTGGTTAAAATTCAAGTTTTTGACAACATAGTGATTTTATCTGCACCACACCAACATTTGAAAGATGAACAAGTATAAGAAAAACTGTAGTTAATTAGTGAGCATTTTAGTACATAATGAGCACACAGATGTTTAGTAATCAAGCTATGTAAAATAAATATCGAATTTCGCCCGTGAACCTCATTGCCACCGAACACCCTCCTTTTGCCTGTGAACCACAATACCAAACACACCCTCTTTTTGCCTGTGAACCACAATACCAAACACACCCTCTTTTTGCCTGTGAACCCCAATACCAAACACACCCTCTTTTTGCCTGTGAACTATGTATGAAACTATGTATTAGGTTGTCCGAAAAGCTCTAAGCCCTTTTCATTGGCAAAAAGGTATAAACTGCAAATTTGAAGATGTCCACATCTACAAGTTCTTTAATTATGATATTTGGGAGCATTTAAAATCTGTGCAGCATTTTCAATTCTTCTAAAGAAAAAGTAGTGAAATCACCACCGTAAAATTTCCCTAATTTGCGTTGTCAATAAAAAGCATCGAGTAGGAAATGTCTAAGAAATTGAATCATGAACAAAAATCCCATTGAAAGTGCTAAAAATCACCCAGACCTTCCCAGACAGCCTAATCCTAGAATGCAACACATTATAAGGATGGCGATAGTTCCAGTTCGCGCTGGATTTACTTCGCACTCATATTTAGACACTGGCAACCATCCCCACCAAGGGTGGTTTTCTTCAATGCAGGTCAGCTAAAACTTGGAAACAATGCCGTAATAATGACAGCCCTAACTCACCACCTGATGAAGTCAAATGACTGAGCACCAACTCATCGCCTGATGAAGAAGTCAAATGACTGAGTACTAACTCGTCACCTGATGAAGTCAAATGACAGCACCAACTCACCACCTGATGAAGTCAAATGACTGAGCACTAACTTACCACCTGATGAAGTCAAATGACTGAGCACTAACTCACCGCCTGATGAAGTCAAACTCGGAGAAGATAAGCATGAGAGCGGCTAGCAGAGTAGACACGGCCCCGTTGAGCACAGGAGGGGCCATATGATGGAGAGCGGCCCCCACTCTTCGCCGCCGACTGCCCACCGCGGTGAGGTAGCCGAGCATCACGGGAGCCACATATTGCATGCCTACCCCCACAGCGGCCACGATCATGACGCCAGGGGCCGCACTCAGGTTCACCCCCACGATGCCCAGCAAGCCGGCAAGTTGGAAGGCGATGAGCGACAGCGTAAGAACCACTACCGCCGCTGCCCAGGCGTTCAGCAGCAGCACGGACACGACCAAAAACACCCCCACCACCACCGACACCAGCGACAGCACCAGGAAGAACCTGGATGACGTGGAAGGAATTGCAGGCAGAATGTCAATATTGTGTTAGCTCAATTAACATTCCTAGAAACGATTTAACTCATGATTAAAGTAATGAAAGATCATTAATGTCATCAAGGCGAACATTACTATGTAACGTAAAAACACAAGTCAGGCTTTACACCACGATTTTGGTACGAGCCATAATCCATCACAGTACAGGGATTCCAACCGTGAAATGAATGGCCTCGCGTTATTGGCCTCAAGCTCACACTGAACAACCAAATTCACTTCGATTTCTTTATTCGATCGCAATCAGTGTAACGGTGTGATCAAATTTTTGCTTCTGCCTTTACGAATTTGTACTTTAATCATATGAAGAGTACATTTCGCTCGACCTCTCCTCGCCCATGAGCGCTCGGAGGCTTACGGCTCCACGGAGCATTTAAGGGACTACCCTTAAAATATAATGGCAGTATGTACGGTGATACACCCTCACTTGAAAAAAATGGTCACTGCATTTAGCGCGACACATCCACCTCACCAGGAACATCAGAAACTAACAAAAAAAACTGACTACTCTCATTACGTTGGAGGCGACACCCACAATTCCCGAGTGCAACTGAGAGGTTTCAACGCTAACACGGAACTTGAACTCACCTCAGATGTAAGTACTGCTCCCAGAAGGTGAAAGGAATACCCTTTGGGAAATTCGGCAGGCCTCGTTCATTGAACTTGTCACAAATGAGGCGCACTTGACTGATCATGTCCGTGATGCTCTCCGTCGTGTTCAAGTGACGTAAGAAAAAGGACATTTGCGCGTACACCAGTGGCGAGCTTTTGGGAATCTGTTCGAGTAAAAAGAAAAATAGTCTTAATTCAAAACCTAATGGAAGGCGCTTAGGAGTAAGGAGAAACCAGTACTACACTCTAGCTCACACTTGCACAATAAAATTGCTTCCAGAACTGAAAGACGCGAATGACGTTCCTTCGTTTCCTTTCGCATACGGCACACAAAAGCTTTCCCATCCTCATAAAAAAACAAAATTATGGAAACTATCTGAAATAATTTAGATTTAACATATTTTGTCATATCGTGCCCTCATAAGGCGATATCGCCTTATTGTGTCAATAATTACTACAGCAGAACTCATGACTTGGCAGGCTCAAAATCAACAACAGCTCGTCTAGGAAGATGAACTTCTCTTCTCGGGACAGCAATGGAGCAACACACGAATGTGACACGCATCAACGGCACTTAAACCAAGAAAATCCAATCATCCCTGCAAGAAAAAAATTTTCGAAGAAGGTTTAGATCTATAAACACCTGCCAAAATTGCGAAAACTCGAGTATTATGCACAATTTATTTTCCCCATTGAAGTTCCTACCTAGAAATTTTAGTAATTGTAGCAGCTAATGCGACAACCGAATTTCTTTCACTACCGAAGAAAGAAGCCTGACCGCATAACTAACGATAATTAGTTTGTCTTAACCACTAACAGAAACCCGAGAGGCCGTTAACGACGATTTGCACTGATGATAGCAGCTTGACATGAAGTTCACTGATACAGTTATGGAGCACAAATGACTGGACAACAAAGTAAACAACTGTAACGTAGAGGTCACGGCGCGTAGGACACTACGTCAATAAAGCACAGCCCACCTTGAGGTCGTGCTCATTGTACCGGTCATGGTACCAGCGCCGGGGCTCAGGCCGCAAGTCGGCCTGGGAGGCGCCGTACGCCATCGCGTCGTTGGTAACCCAAGCAGACAGGTAGGTGTAGAATGCGTCAGGGTTGATGATTCCCTCCGCGTTCACCAAACGCGTCTGGAAATTACCAACGCACCACAACACTTAGTACACGAGTTCAAATTTATCATCAGACAGGCCTGTAATAACAACTCAGCACCGAAGATATGCAGTTTGCTATGATGCAATAGCTTGTGGCTCTCTTCACAGTCATCAATGTCAAGCACTGAAACTATACTTCCTGAGGTCTAAATGAGTACGCGTGAAATGTAAAAAACAACATTCCTCAAGCTACATGGTAAATGACAAAACTTAATCGCTCAGCAAGTACCGTAAACTAAATCAAAATATTCAGAGGTACGTCGAACCTGTTTATAATGTACGGTTCCACCAAGTGTCTAAAAGAGTCATGCAAACACGTTTTGGAACAATTGCATTGTAAATAGGATAATTTAATCACACATGCGAAAAATGTAAAAAATGAACAAACCTGCGTGACTAGCGAGCGGTCGACAGGGTGGTCCACATGGCCGGTCTGTACGAGGAGCTTGTAGGCCATGACGGCGTCATCAGAGGCGTTGGCGTGCCACCTGTCTGCCGTGATGCAGCCGCGCGCCCAGTCCTTGTCAAAAGCCTTCTGCAGCCCCAGCAGCCAGTCCCTGAAGCTGGCCAGCCAGGAATCTGGCAACCCTCCATTGTCGTCTTTCAAGATGTAGGGCACCCGAGTGAAGGCGGCGTGGTAGTCATGCAGCAGCTGCTGGTGCCGCGGATACTCGAAATGGCCTTTGGTCACCACAAACATGTGATAGATACTAAAATGTTTCTGTTGTGCTTCCAAAAACGTTGCTTCCGGAGATCCGCGTGGCACCAGGGCGGTGAGACTGAGACCGTCTTTAAGGCAACTCACTCCCCACGCCGAAGTGGCAATAGAAGCCATTAATAAAATAAACCCTACAGCGCGACACTTCTCACTGCTCACACACGACACATAACCGGTCCATGCCTTGCTGCAAAATTTAAAGACCAACTTACGCATTCCGACTGTCTCGCCCACCAAGGAAAATGTCGACCCAAGGGAATCTACGGACGGGGAAAGCACAAGGTTCGTGTTACGATCGGTCCATTCCTGGGACGAGGCAGTGTCACATTTCAGAGAGCCCACATTGGCATTGTCCGAGATGACAGGAGCAGGTTTTCCAATACTACTGCTACTGGACGGAAGTGCGGTGGTGGGAGTGGCATGCTGTGGTAAACAACAGATCGTGTCGGACGATCTGCCCGCTTGCATATGCGCGGTGCCGTCAGTGGGAGCTGGGAAGCAACAGAAAACATCCGCCTGTTGAGCCCCGCGCCTGCGCAGGTCCAGTGATATCAACGCAGGCAACACAAGCAGCGCAGCAGCTGCGTTTACCACCAGCAGGATGGCAGCCTGGAAGCACAAGGCACGGAGGGCTGGTACCGGAATGATGGCGGCGCACGTGAAGCCTAGAGTGGTACAAGCCGAGGACATGAGGATGGGCACTCCGCAGCGCTTCACGATGCCGCCCACCTGTTTCTGTGAACACATGTCACCCAGACGTCATTGAAGACGTAACAACATACCTACTAGATAATCTAGTTGACTGATGCAATTTTATAACTGTATAAAATATTGTATGTACAATTAAAACATTGACTCTGACAGTCGAACAAAAAATAATTGCGCTTTTCGTCTTTGGAGAAGAAGGCGAAGTAGCGCCAAACATAGAAATAGGATACATCGCATGAATTTTCAGAGTAGCCACATTTTTAAAACTAACATAAGGAAAAATAGATAAACAGTTGCGCAACTATTCGAGCTGTTAGAAATATATGAAGCCTTTAACTTCAAATCAAAATAGCCATTTTGTTAATTGCAAATATGTTACTTTCTGGAAAGGATTTATCGTTTTGATAATTCAACAGATAAAAACAACATCGTTTCCAAAACGCCAAGAAAAACCGAAGATGCTTGGTCAAAAAAATACATCGCACACTCACAGTCCGCTCTTCGCCGACAATCTCCACTCCTCCGGCTGCAGCTTCGGCGACGACCTGGGAGGCGGTGTGCAGCATCAGGAACACGTTGTCCAGGCTCAGACCCAGCACTAGGAACGGCAGCACCTGCTCATTCCAAACGCACAGCACTTAACTGTCAGCCCCACCAACTCCACCGAGTTACTTCAGTGTCGGAGCTCACAGTAGAGCACTGAATTGGTTAGAACAACAACAGCAACAACAAGTTTCCATGTGTAAAAGCTGGATAACTCATGGCGAAGCGAAGTAAATTTCGCTGCAAGGCAAAATAATTGAATAAAAACATACGTGATATTCCTTTTACATAATACTATATTTCGTAATTTATGGCTCAACAAATTTGCTGAAGCATTCAACAAGTTCTCTGCACCAGCTGCAACTTCTCAATTCTCTTTGGCTACAGGGCCAATAAAGTTGAAACTACAATCGCACAGGAACAATGTTGAAGTCTTCGCTGTTAGTGACGTCCTGAAATCACCGAGTTCCGGGTAATTCAAACTTGAAATAAAAGACGCACAAGAGTGCCTCAGTTCTACACGCCCTGCAGGGCAGGCGCCAAGGAAAACAAAGCAAGGCGACTGGAGCATGTCGTACTCGGAGTAAAATAATCATTTCTTCTATTCAATGTAGAAGTTTAACCGATAAAGCGAAAAATTGACCTTGCCTGTTGAGACACAGAGCACTTGTGAATAGACCTATAAAGCAGCTGAATGGAATATAACATTGGTGTGAAGTCACACGGCACGGCAGCAAGCATGGCGGACACTCACCTGAGTCGAGGCGGCGGTGAAGGGCAGCCCGAGGAGGGAGCAGAAGCCCATGCCTGCCGCCACACACAAAGCCACCAACAAAAGTCCCGAGATACCCAGGCCGGCCTGTGAGCTCTGAGGCTTCCAGGGCCGGCATAGCACCACCACCGCGTACACCAGCTGTCAATATCAAAGATATATAAAACCTATTGAGAAACTTAACATTCAAATATGACTTGAATTGAGAGGTGCAGCCAGCAGAGAGCTTCTTGGCTCCATTTACTGCAGCCTTCACACAAAAATCAATCTCAAACTTATGCTAGAACATTTTATATTAATTTTCATGTCTTCAGAGGTTGATAAGGAAGTTATCTCGTCGCTTGGAAGACGGAGCAGGGCATGAGCTTGAGCGGTAGCGGAGCATGGTGAGCTAACAATTCTGCGAGCTCGTACATGACAATGAAGTATACCAAGCGTTTTTCCAAAATACTTTATACTTGGGGAAACAGCTAAACGTCTATTATAACAATATGAAAAATGCGTTCGGTACACGAGCTCGGCAGTGCGTGACACGAGCCATAAAGCAGTTGAGCTGAAGCAACACAGTACGGATTGCTACAATGGAACCCCGTCAATTGTGCCAATTGCAGCAAGTAATGCCAATGCCAGCAGTAGAAAACCCGACCCAAACCTATTTTTTCTAATTTCAGCTCACATCAATACAAACAATAGCGTTGGTTAAGAAGTTTCTTTTATATAGTTGTAAATGACATGATTACCAAAATACAGGAAGCATGCAGGCGTACAGCGAAGAGAATAGTCAAGTGAATTCAAATTTCCTATAGGAAGAAGCTACACCAGAACCAATGGGACAACGGCAGCTTACCATAACACCGTATCCGATGACGACTTTCGGGACCGAGATCTCTGAGAAGTTCTGGATGAGGGAACCAAGAGAGGCATCCGAGAAAGGCAGCAGCTTGTACGGAGCAGTCTCCGCAGCTCTCGCATCCGACTCGGACTCTACTTTCTACAACGAGAAGGAAGGGACACATAGAAATATTAAATGTGAACAAGTTTCAAACAGTGAACATTCAACTATATGCAAACAAAACGGCACGTACATTAGCGAAAGATTACAAATGGAAAAGAATTCATCAATCCTAACCGATGTCCAGATGAACTACGCTGTATCAGAAAGCAACAATGTTCTGCATGACAGGTATAAAAAACTGAAGTTTAGTAAAAATTACATATCATTTCTTGGTGTGGCCAAACAAGGAGACATAAGAGCCTCTAATTACGATGTCAATAGCAGTCTGCCAAGTCCCAGAAACGCCGGTGCCCAAAAAGAGCGCCTCTGCCCCGCTCTAATTGACCAGACAAGCGCTCGTTGGACTGGCCGTGCATGGAGGTGAGGGCTGTATAAGGGGCGCTGAGAGGCGCTCAGCCACGCATACTGACAGCTTTACACGGCCGCCACACTGTCCCCTCCGCCACATTTCGCTTCACAGCCACGCATACTGACAGCTTTACACGGTCGCCACACTGTCCCCTCCGCCACATTTCGCTTCACAGCCACGCATACTGACAGCTTTACACGGTCGCCACACTGTCCTCTCCGGCACATTTCGCTTCACAGTCACGCATACTGACAGCTTTACACGGCCGCCACACTGTCCCCTCCGCTGTGTTTTGTTTCACAGTCATATGGTAAAGTGGCATGCTACAAGAAGTCGTCAGCTTCCAGGTGTGTCACCAGCTACCAGAAGTCGAATTCTACACCAGAAGTCGTCTAGGACCAGAAGGCATTTTCGAACAAAACTTTCTTTCAAAAGACTTCTTCAACCTAGCAACATGCATCACCAAAAACCGGACACAGTCACAGATCACGTTTTAGGATTTGGATTATGTTGCAACTAACTATACTAACTAACTATTTCTAATGTTGCAACTATTTTTAATTGGTGGGGCCATGTGGCCAGCTGATAAACTACAAAACATTGGAGGTACTAAGAGGCCACGTCATAAACCACAAAGTTGTTGCTTGTTGAAAGTTTACGGTTGTACAATAACCTCTCATTGGAGTCTAGTAATCAGTTGATTCTGTGTTATATGCTCGTTCAAAATCGTGAAATGGCCCGTCAACTCCTACACGAGTCATTTTCGCTCAACAATGTTCAATTTTCTCGTAACAGGAACTCAATTCGTCCCCAACTGCATACTCGATCTATTCCAAAAATACTGCAGATTTTTGCCAATATGATCCCTTACGGTGACCGCTTTCCTAATCAAAGCTGGTACATCCACAATTATTACAGAACTGAAAACATAAAAAAATTCGTTGCAAAAAGAAACGATCACGAAATGCGCAAATTTTAAACGCCGAATATCAAGCGATCTCTTCACACAACAAGATCAAGTCGAATTATAAAATATTTAATTCCGCCATCAAAACTGGAGCTCCACCGTCCAGAACATAAAACACAAAGGGACAGCCTGAAGTAAAGATCCGTAAGGCAAAAATCGGACAATTTCTTTGACCCAGAGCAAGGCAAGCCACAAGGAGGTGCAGGTTGCGTGCAGACACTTCAGGGAGTCGAACGCCAAAAAGGGACGTGCGGTGATGACGTGGTCCACACCTCACAGAGAGAACAATAGGCGAGCTGGGTGGTGTGGTAAGAGAGACTCGAGACCACGTGTGATGCCCAGTTATGTTAAGTACGTACGATAGGAATCAAAGTGGGTATAACCTGGGCTGCGTGGCACGGTTATGTCTCCGCGACACCTAACATTCTGCTTCGAGTACAGAGTGGAACTCGAGACTAGAACAATACATTGCATCCGGTGACGAGTTGAGTATTTTAATACAGTTATGTCGGGTTTAACCAATCCGATTTATATGGGTGCTGAATAAACAGGTTTGCAATGAGGATTTAGTTGCCCACGAGTATGAATGAGGCCCTGTAGTGACAGCCCCATAGCTCCGTCCTGACTGGCGAATCACGTATTGAAAGTGCAAATAAGTTATTGTATTAAAAGTGCAAATAAGTTATTCGCAGACAATGAAGCAAAGGATTCACCATCACGTACACAATGAGCGAATTAACACATAACGTGGAAACTAAGTCAGTGGACGGGAATTAGCAAAGGTAGAAAAATGGAGAATTTTCTGAATTCACACAACGTAAGTAAGCCCACGACAACTTTCAAAGATACCTTAAAATACGAGAGGACATTGTAGCTGTATCAGTGACGGCTGTCTTTGAACACCTACACAGACCACTTTAGCTGTCGCAGTGACCACGAAACGAGCAGTGAGAGCAATAACATTCAGATCACGACGCGGTCCCTGAAGACACATCGCCGCTTCTCAAGCGTATCATGCGAGGAGAGCGCAAATCAAGACCTCAATCACACAGTCGAAAATGAACGACCATGACAAACTGTATCGTCAAAAATCAGTCACACATCCATTAAAGAACAAAATAGTCAGTGCACAACGCGCTTGTTTTTTTCCGAGACCAGAACGATCAGGATTAGTAACACATAACAAAGACGCCAGAAGCTCACATGTTCATGCGCCGCATTAACAGAGAGCCCTAAAAACTCATTAGCACAGCCACGGGCCTTCAACATAAATGACTCGATACCAACGAAACTAAGACCAATACATAATTGGTGTCTTCTGATCAATTGTTAACATAGAAAACTTTGCCCGCCGCCCCCGTGACTTTACTACAGAAACTAGAGGAAAGACTTGCATAGTGGTTTAACAAGTGTAATCATGAACAAACGATCACAGCCAGAAACTCATCCTTCCTTGAGTGAACTACAGCAACACGCAGCCGTATTTGGCTGGAGCATCTCGAAAAAAAATTGCTGAAGTCTTTTTATTAAGTGCAAATACAATAGTTAAGACAGGAGAGCAGCAGACAGTATCAGAGGAGCGCTACAAGAGATGGCCCCAAGATGAGGACCTGAGACGCGGTTTGGGTGGTCTGCTGGCGCCGGCGTGCTGCGGCAAAACGAGTGTTGCGCCCTAGGTAGTGTGCACTGTAAGCCGGGCGGTGCAGTGCTGCAGCACTGCACTGTGGTGCAATGTAATGTGCTGCACTGAAATAAGACAAGGTGGCAATGAAGTTCAATTTAGCATTTACCGAATCACGCCGCAGCTCTGTGCCGAAGGGAGTAACTCGGAGATAAATTGAACTTGTACTTTATACACATTTGTGACAAAAGTGAGCTAACTTGAGAATTAAAACGAGTCAAGTAAACGACAGGAGCACATTGGAGTCACACAATTGTGCTTTAGTCCTGCGGACCGTCTGCGCGAAGACGCTGTGAGAGCACACAAACTGTTGCAAGGAACATTGCAAGGAACGGTTTCCTGACTTCCCAAACGCTATGGTCATGAAAGCAATCATTTAGAAGGACATAATTACGTATCACCATCTCAGCTATCTCATCCAATATATGACCTTCGTCACGGTGTAGTTATTACTTACACATTTGCAGGCGGTAATGCCACGAGACCATAGCTTACACAATAAAGTTACTTTTAGCGCATCATTGACACATTGAGAGCAAAATCGTGGCTTAATAATACGATCGTTAGCCCCAGAAGTGCATTGTTAAAGACTGGAAGGCTTCCACAAACCTTCATGAACTTCTCCATCCACGCACTGAGGATGTGGTCCGCCTTCTCTTGCGTCCAATCAATGTTGTGCACCTTCCAGTCGTCGTGCCAGTAGTCGTAGAGGTTCTTGCTGCCCATTAACTGTACGATACTCTGCAGCGCCTCGCCTCTGCAACACAGCATTGCGTTCTTTTCTTTTACTTATTCTTTCATCTAAGGCATCCTCGCTGCTATGCGACAGTTGTAACTTTCGTTTGTGTTGCATTTGAACAGAGCTACGGTAGAGAAGAAGTTATTGCACCCTCAAGTGAAATCATCCCAAACCGGAATATTATTTAAGTCAACTTTAAATGCAGCTTTGCACACAAACATGCCTCAATAAATCGGACCTAAAGAGCTCAGCCAAAGAAGCAGGACGTGGTCAAGCCGTCCAGTTCACGGTACGCTGGCTGCAGCTACGCCTCCAACGCCTATTCTTTCTCAACATACAACACAAAACGGTGTCACGCTATAGTACAAGTGCTATGCCCGATAAAAACGTACGTAATACATGACACCTCAAAAAACTCTAAGATTCATGAAAAATACATCGTACAGATTTATAAAACGATTGTGACCGCAATGTAATATTTCTTTTTTTTAATTAAAGCCTCCCACCTGCCACCAAATAGTTGAAAACGCAATTTTTATTGCTTTGAAAAATTAAAAACAAATTTTTATTGCAGAAATTAAAAACAAGGATCAGGCAACAGGTCAAAGAACAAGGCTTCTTTTCTTTCTTTCAAGGCTTCTTTTCATTTCAATCAAAAGCATCTTCTCCTAGTATTGAATTTCTCACCCAAACCAGTTCATAAACGGCACTTGAAACTCGGCACAAATGTTACTCGAGGATTACCAAAAAATAATATTTTCATTGGCTACATGATCATCTGAACTAGAGCTGCATTGCGATCAAACAGTCCGCACTGTCACTTCTCCCAACAGCCGGACGAAGGCCATAGAAATTTGTCAATACTACAGAAGGCGGAACCAAACAACATGGAAGTTTTCAACTAAAAAAGTATGAGACGAATTATCCGCATTGATATAACACTAAAGGTTAAAGTTAGGTAATATAATTCAGAATAAAACTTTACCTTTTGAATTTTCTTAATCCGATTACTGAAATTAATTTTCATGCTCAAAGAAATCTGAAGGATATGCACAATTTTCCCACCGGACAATATGGCCGGTCTTATTTTTGGTAGTCGCTCCCACGATGAGATGCTCTGGCCAGTGCATGTAGCGCCCGGCGAACCCGTAGCATCCCCCCGTCACGTGGGCCCCCACATCTACAGGGTCCGAGGACCCCTTGTTTGGGGCGGAGGTGGGGCAGTCAGGGTCCGAGGGGTCCAGACAAGGCTTCTCCTGGTACCCTGTCGTGATGCCCGCCTGATGATATGGGCAAAATATTCACGTTATTGACATTCAGCAGTTTCTCGCCCATTTAAAGTCAATGAATTAATTTGGGAGATTTGGTATTGCGCAGGAGTTTCTGGAACTAAAAAACGGTAATCTCTTGCGAGTATTGCTAATCTAGCACAGTAATTATCACAAGATATGTAAAAGACAAAAGCAGACAAAGAAAGCCTTTCAAAGCACTCATAATGAAAATTGTACAGACGAACGCAATAAGGATAACACACGAACTCAATAAGGATAACACACGAACGCAATAAGGATAACACACGAACGCAATAAGGATAACACACGAACGCGCAACCCATACACAAAGCGAGATGCGGATCGTACAGCCAACACTCCTGACTCAGTGCCGGGCTATCAAAACTTTTCTACTGAAGGTAAATTAGCTTGGATAGATTCCAATGAAGGTAGGCTTCCTCGCCCAATGATCTCGCAATCAATAATTTGAATGATGTTGAATGATGAGTTCGAGACTCGGACGAGGTGCGAAGTGGACAGGACCAGATGCCGCGTCTGGTTTCGCAATGATGGTAATCTTGTGACGATGTTGGTTTAGGAAATTGCCTCCATGAGTGATGACTTTGCTGCAACTCGTAAGACGAACTCCGTTTCCGTCGCATTCCGAGCACGGTGGTCCTCAGCGCAGGCTGGATCTCAACGAGACATTTCCGCGACTGATTTCTAAATAATCCAATACAAACAAACTTTAATCCCAGGATTAAGCCGGCTAATTCGTGACGATATTTTTGAACTTCGTATGAATCGAAACTAAGTTTCATTAAAGTCATAAAGAAACTTACACAAAAAGGTCATTCGGTAAACTTTGGTCAAAACACTACCATACGAGAGCCGGTCTATCATAGCTTCCCTGTATTGAATTTTAGAAAAATACGTTTGGTAGCGAGCGACAAACCCGACATAGACAACGGCACTCTGCGACTCGACGCGCACGACACTGAGTGATACAAGTGCCTTGAGCATGGAGCGTCACGACACTGCACGTCGAGGGAGCTCCTGCGGTAGCCCACTGCGAGGTGCCATACTGGCTCACGACCGCCGCATTAGTCGTACGCACGAGGTTGAGGATCATGCTAATCAAGGTGCAATGCTCTAAACTTCTCGCAGTCTCAAACGCAACGCGCGCATGATGAAGCTTAAAAGACTGAAGCTAAGACGATCAGTTGAAGAATGAAATTATATTCCTTCAAGAATCTTTCACCGTAAAATTGTCTGGTGTTAGCCAACGCTAGTGTAAAAATAAAAGCAGAGTAAATATTTCACCTAAATGAGAAAACATAATTGTTGAATATTAAATATTTCACCCCATACAGAATTGCTAACAACGACGCCTGCCCGTCAGCTCAGCTTCGAAACTTCAAAGTCGATGCCAAGCAGAGCGTGTGTTCACCGGACGCAAATTCTATCTCTGCTGACCGTCTAGCGGACTCGGGCAGGCTGTGTCTATGAGGCAGAACACGAAAATTTTGTGCTCCACCGAGGCGCAACAGACCAGGGTGCGCCAAACAGGGCAGAATAAGCAGATATTCGTTGAATCGCCGTGTAAATATCACAACATTTTAATATTAATCAAAGCAACTACCTACTTACTTCATGGTAACGAATATATATAACTTTAATAATTCAATCAAGCTAGAGTTCAAAGAACGATACGCACTTTAGGGCAAACTCCCTAAAAAAATCCCTCAAACTCAATTTGGAGAGCAAGCGGGCAATTATGGTTGCTCAAGACCTCCGTTGTTGAGGGCCCCCCCACGCCGGAGGCCAGTGCGCCGCTGAGGCCACAACTCACGGGCATAATGATGGCGGCGCCATCAGTCTCAGAGCAGATGGTCTCATTTTATAGGTTCCGATAACACGGCCAGCACTCGGGCCCACTGAGAGCAGCCAGGCTGAGAGAGAGTGGCGCATTTCACACCTCTAATGACGGCCGTAGTAATGATCGCATCCGGCCACTGCCTTCTCTCGCTCCAGCCCACACACATGTAGAGATTCGTAGCTAACACACACGCGTACATCCGTTCCTTCCAAAATGATATATATAGGCTACAATTACAGAGAAGCAGCAGAACTTGCACCGCCAATCCCTCTGATGCCCCATTTCTCGAGGCTGACCTCCGAGCTATCAAAAAGGCCATGACTCTTCCTGAAGACTATGCCCAGTTGGTTCTGCTCAATTAGAGCTACCGACCTGAATATTTTCAAATGCCTCTTCGGCCTTTCGATAGCTCTCATACTTCGACCTTCTGTAGTGGGCCCAATTGGTGGTCCGACAACGAATTATGAATTATTCTTTAATTAATGCAGAGCTTTACAGATTCTGATTTCGGTACGTACGGCTCAAAACAGATTCACTCTAAAAAAGCATTTCCACCACAGAGTCCACATGGGCACCTGCACCTGAGCCACGGGGACCAGACGCCGAGAGTGCTGCGACGCAACCAGCGACGGAACTACAGCAGGCCTCACCATACCACAGCAGACCTCAGTACAAGCAGCGAGGCAGCTTCTCGAAGAGAGTGTGTAAATATGTGAAACTCGGCTGATAAAATTACGTTCACTAATTCATGAAGCACAATGAGGCACAAATTCATCATAATCTCTGAGATAACTGACTCCTCATGCACTATTCATAGACCATTAACCTCTCTCAGCACAAGCAAGACCAGAATTTAACTTCTGCATTGCACAGCAGCTAACAATCCCGTGACTCCAACTTTCAAGAGCCAGCAACCTCAACGGCTTGCAAACAAAATGCCAGTTGGACAATTAATCACCAGAGCAAACGAATACGAACTTAGCTGACTGCTCAATGGAGCGACGGCGCGGCTGTAGGTTCCCAGCGAGCTAAGGAAATCATCGATCCATCAGCAGGAAACAATCATCAAGCACACTTAGTGCCTGGCCACTCTTATAATTGTAATTTCTATTGATACTCAACCGATTTTCACATCGTTGAATCAAAGAACGTTTTTCCTCGAAGATATATACTTTCTCCCCCAATGAAGCCTAAGGTCATAATTTCACAGAACGTTAGCAAATTAAGCGCAAAACAAAAAATACTGCCAGCAGTAGACGCACCTGAGAGGTCGACTCAGAATACCAAGGAAGAATTAGATAACGAAATTTTGCCCTGGAGTTGAAGCCTAATTAGGAGCTTGGCCTATAATGGTCCTTGCATTATGCTGCTGGAGGCCTGGAACAGAAGAGCAGTTCAGCCCAGCCCCACACCAGCGTTAAATTGATAATAATACAAGGACCCTCGTTACCAGCACTGCCTCGGATGAGGAGCCTACTACTCTGCCGCGCGCCTACTCTGCCTCGTGTCTACTCTGCCACGTCAACTTTTTTTTCGTGCCTACACTGCTGCATGTTGGCACGCTGCGCCAACTCGATTGCGTGTCTGTCGATGTACGAAGCTTGCCTGCAGGACTGTACGGTGGCACGCTGACGGTACACGGACACCTTTCTATACTTTTCGACGTTTATACAAGCACGCAGGCTGCCTGCATCACGTACGCAAGCAGGCAAGCAGGCCGGCACGCGGACCCATAACTGGTTAAGGCCTTTTTTTTACTCGTTCACATTACGAGTGTTCCTCTAATTTATGGAAAACAATAAATCATGAGCCAAAGTTGTCCCAGTTTAATTAAATTTAAATGATTCGCCGATATTGGTAATGCCACCGAATCACCAGCCTCACTCGCAGCATTTGTGACCAACCCTAATGTAACCCTTTATCAATCATTTCCCTTAACAAGCCAATAACAACCCTCAGCAAGCCAATCATAGCCCTCAGCAAGTCAATCAGAACAATCACTAAACCAAAAACTACCCTCAGAAAGCCAATCACATTCACCAGAAAGTCAATCACGACTATCACTAAAGCAATCACGGCTTCCAACAATTACATTACAACCCTTAACAAAATAATCCAAACCCTCAGCAAGTCAATCCAAACCCTCAGCAAGTCAATCCAAACCCTCAGCAAGTCAATCCAAACCCTCAGCAAGTCAATCAAAACCCTCAGCAAGCCAATCACAACCCTCAGCAAGCCAATCACAACCCTCAGCAAGCCAATCACAACCCTCAGCAAGCCAATCACAACCCTCAACAAGCTAATCACAACCCTCAGCAAGCCAATCACAACGAGCCAACAATGAGCAGAGCGCACGCAGCAATTCAGCTTCCCTAAGCGGACAGCTCACGGCGCCACATCGCAGCTTCAGCAGCGAGGACACGTAACGAATGAGGAACAATTACGCATTTGACCTCCAGACGAAGTAGTGCTGTGTACTGCGTTTGTTTTTTGTTACCCTCAAACCTACTCCGTGCTCGGCCTCAGCGCATGATTCATCGAACGTAAAAAATGAGGCGCACCCAAGGATAAACGTTCCCCAAAGCCAGCAGGTCGGCGCACAACACAGCGAAACACTAGCAGCATCGCGCCAAGTGTACTCCGCAGTCGCTCACGGCATGGCTGCTTCAACCTAAACTCTATTAAAAGAACAAGACCTCAACACAAAGAACATCACGCACCCGAAACAGCGCCCCACACTTGGACACTAAGAACATCAGCCAGCAGAAACAGCGTGCCACACTTACCCTCTTGAGGAAGTCGACAAAAGAAGCGAGAGGGAAGTGCTTCGTCTTGTCCTGAACTTGCTCTATTTTCTTCACCAATTTAGAGGGATTCAAGTTGCTCCACCTGATTCCCGCTCCAAGACCTCTGTTGATGAGAGAGAAAGGAGAACTTATAGCAAATTACAGTATTATACGATCTGGTTATGTTTATAAGTTAATAAAGACCTCTGAAAAGCTGAAATTAGGTCCTCTAAATTTGAAAGTACACATAATGCATCAGGAAAGTTAAAATCATTCGCTACTCACAGTCAACACAATAACAACCCAAAAGAAATACTGGCAGCACTATTTTGACAAAAATTTGAACCCACACGAAGAGCAAAAGCTGCATCTCATAATAAAAATGCAGCTCGAGTAGAGTAGCACCCTAATGTCGATGTTAGCAGCAGCGTTAATTAGTTCGAGCTCAAAGATTATACGTGCGAGGGTAATAAAGAGGATGGGTCCTTGGCAGCGCCTCTTTAATGCCACTTGATGCTCAGGTATGCGGCTCCAAGTCGGGAAGCCAAGACATGATTCTTAGTCCAGTACTCCAGCTCTGCAACCAACATGAGTTGGAACTAAGCCAACGGATCCTCCAAATGAGACTTCGCAAGAACTTAGATGTCCGATTCTAGCTTGGCTTTGGTTCACATGAAAAGGAAAACCTACACAACTGCAGCAAGACCAAAACTACACAAGAAACATTAACAACAGC
The DNA here is from genome assembly GCA_014899125.1 of Orchestia grillus. NCBI lineage: Eukaryota > Metazoa > Arthropoda > Malacostraca > Amphipoda > Talitridae > Orchestia > Orchestia grillus. The sequence continues at coordinate 31,962 of VOMN01083836.1, forward strand.
ACTATTTCAGAGCCCCTGCCCAAGCAGGCACTTAATACGAGCTACATTCGCATTAGCAGAACCGCACAAAAAGCACATGAGAATCAGGAGTACGGCAGTATCTGCCACATGGCAGCACCACATCAGCAGCGGCAGCACCCACTCCCATCTCAGGCAGCGTCGGGAAAAGTTATACTTCAGCTCAATAAGAAGCCTCGTTAAAATACCTGACAAATTAGCCGTCGCTGCAGTTAGAGAGGCCGGGCGATATTCAGGGAGCTCTACAGCGGCAGGAGCGTGCATGCCCTCCTCGGCCATTCAGCTTTCTCTTGCAATGAGCAATTAATTTTTTTGCCATGCTAATCGGACATAAATGATTGGATCAAATGCTTCTCCAGTAAAATTTTACATAAAAAAGGTCAAACAGAAAGTAAGGTAATAAGATTCTCTAAAATACATTTTATAAATAGCGTTTTTCCGCACGAGCAAACTAAGTACGCGGAACACGCATAAGCGATGACCCACGGGAAGCCAATCTTAAGCGAGCACATTTATACAATTTTAAGCGTCTACAACTGCGCTAAGTAGTCTTACCAACATAAAGTTCTCCTTGACTAACTAAACTAGCAAGCATTGTAACTACTCGAAAGAAAGTCCCATACAAAGTAAAGTTAGAGGATCGTCTGCCACTAGTACCACTACCACTGCATGGTGTTATGCACAGCCACCAGCACCACTGTATGGCGTTATGCACAGCCACCAGCACCACTGTATGGCGTTATGCACAGCCACCAGCACCACTGTATGGCGTTATGCACAGCCACCAGCACCACTGTATGGTGTTATGCACAGCCACCAGCACCACTGCATTGCGGTACGCCCCAACCGAGTACACCTCACCCTGTCCCACCAACACTGCCGAAGCGCACGTGTCGCACAGTGTGCAGACATCTCGCTTGCTAGATCACAAGTGTTGCACTAGCATTCAGTAGATGTGCAGTAAAGCAGAAAAAGTGAACTGCACTTTAGCGCAATTATTCTACTTCGAACTGGCAACTGTTTTCCGCTATTATTGTCAAACTCTTCCAACTCAAATAAAAAACGACCATGTATAGAACCATTAGGAAGATAGACGTTATCAAAACAACGAGTAAAGCCATTACCATATCAATTCTCAAATCCTACAAGGGATAAACCATCAAATTTATGGTTTCCAATATAAAAGACTATTAAACTGACGCTCTTTCTTTCTTCAGGTGAAACTTGCCAAGTTCACGGCGAAAAGTCATGCCATGATGGCAATCATAAAATACAAAAATAAATAACAATCAACGAACTGACAAGTAGCTCACCATCAGGCAATGCACGGATGCCCATTTTCGTACAAATGCGTACACGCGTAACTCGAATAAATGACTCGCATATTGTAAAACACTCAAGAAAAAGTGATTTCCTTACATAAATAAGCATCGTTACTCAAATTTTACCGTGTCACAGGGAATCCAAAAGCTCCCTAACTGAACGTGTGGACAGTTGCTATGTATAAATGCTAAACAATGGCATAAATATGCCAAAAAATACACAAGCCTCAACGCTACTGATAGAGACATAATCTACATAGCGAGGACCTCAACGACGCCAACGCGGGAGACCTCAACGCATGATCGGTAGTGATCCTTGCCGACCAGTTTTCCGATCTGTAATCAGGAGGTCTGTGCGCAGGGCTAGCAGTACTTACTTAGCAAGCACATAAAAGCTCATGCAAAGGAATAGTCATAAAACAGTGTATTAAATATAAATTGCAGAAAACAAATAGATAAATCTCAGTACTATTAAAATAATACAAAAGACGGGAAAAAAGGATTTTCAATACCCTTATCCGTCCAGAAAGAAAGGCAAAACGCAAATCCCCTACGAAGCAAAGAGGGCCCCACATTAGGTATCGATAGCAATAAAGACCAGCTATATAGGGGAAGTTCCCACGCACACTCTCATGACATTTGAACTCGATTAGCATATTACAGCCGTGGATTCCGCATTTGATCCTTAAATGTAAGCCGAAATTTTTCACATATCACACAAATGGACCTAGACTTGCAAAGGTTACCTCGATATACAAAATTTCAATGAGGCGTGGAGTACTTTGACAAATACAAGTCCAGCTCTCGGGCGTGGACCCAAAAAGTGAAATGAGTTTTGACTGCAATCACCGACACGCTTCACACTCGTATCGTACTTTACTACGCAAGCAAAATGAATGTACAAACGCCCGAGGAAAAAAAATCATCCATCGCTGTGCTGCTCTTGACGGCAGTCAGCACTCTGTTTTCAGGATAGAACCGAGCCCTGCATTACAAGGAGGGCATTGCATTCTCTCTCACCTCAGCACGAGAGCTTACGCTTCTTCAATAACTTGCACTGAGTTGGTGATAGCAGGATCGATATTGTCTACTCATCAGGTCAGGCAGGATAAGTTTAGATTATTAATTACTTTGGAGTTCCCTAGCCCCTAGAAATATGATCCAAAGAGCGAAAAGAAGGAACTATTTAGTACGGATTATAAGAAACAGGGATCTATTCACAAGGTGTTTTCCCACACAGGAACCCCTAGAAACAGCAAGTTAAGGAAATGAAGAAGAAGAAAAGCCAATGAAGAGATAGTGAAAGCGTGAAAATTCAAAGAAGCAAAGTGGGCACGAAAGATGGAAGCCCCGAAGACCTAGCTATAGCTGAGATAATCTATCAGCGCCCTTCTGGGGTTGCCCGTCCTCATAGCATACAATAGACAAACCTAACTAACCTAACCCTACTGCCTATCCTACACCTCTTGAGGGTTATGTAGGATTAAATTAGCCATAAATAATACCCAATATTTTTTTAGAATAAGAAATATCATTTGAACCACGAAATTTGAACTAAGCCTACATTTATCTGACGTTAGATATAAATACAAAAAATGCAAATCCAAACTGGAAATAAATAATTGAAGCCAATGCCAACATCGGTAAGATGAAAAGCAGCGAGAACCAGCAGGCACAGATCGTGAACACTGCACGACGTCAGCAGCAAAAACTGAGGACGTGATCAATCCGGCAGCGGTGCGCGCACACCCGCCACCGAGCACCACAAAAATGAGCACAAGAAGAAGCCGCGCCGCAGACCCAATCAGCTCCAACATTGGCGCCACGGTAACTTCGTCGCTATTATTTTTGCTACGGCAAATTTACAGTGAATGTCATTTTTCAGAGCTCGCAATGAGAAAGACACAATGCGGCAGTAAGGCACGTCGGCGCAACGCGGAGAGATCGACTGGATCGTAACGTCGTCCATTGTTGGTGAGATAGAGTCAAAATTGAGCCGTCCGCACTAAGAACCTCATCCATTACGAGGAAAATCTATTTATGCTCCGGAAAATGACCTTGCATTTTATATTTTTAGGAAATTTGAAGTGCCAAGTAACAGCACGTTGTAAAACATGAATAATGATCATCACGCGGTCTTGCAACGCACGCCTCTTTCTTTCATCAACCTTCAAACACTAATCATAGAGCTTCCGATGAGAACGCTAAACTGTTCGTAAAAAACATTAACGAATGGCGATAATTTATAAAAACAGTATACGTAGCAAAGAAAATTTGAAAACATTTTTACAATCACAGACTACCTCGACACCAAGCACTCATCGTCATCTCTACGTCAACTTCAGAGACAATCACAGGAGCCGCGTACCTCGCATCGTAATACAGATTTAAGATGTCAGCAAGGTAACTCTGACAAAAAGTAACAAAAACTTCCAAAATTACATAAGAGATGCAAAAGAGTAATCAAATTAATAGATTAAAGCGAATGTTGTAGCTTTATTACTGTGTAAGCTACTAGCAATTGAATATTCAAGACACTTGGCATTCGATCGAAATCGAAAACCATTATTTCAGTAATTTTTCAGAAAGCCAGCGACTGAAATAATTTACTAATATTCACGTTGACACGTTTCACAAAGCGACAGGCGATTGTAACCCCAGACGCCTAGAAGCTTGGTCGAGCGCGCTCCCCAACAGGGTTGTGCATCAGCGCACATTCCTGCAGCACCAGACTTTCTGTTCTCTGCCGAGTCCTGCAAAGCGCCGTACCTCACGCCTAAAATCGCAACGTAATACTCTTTTAGGTATCAAACTACTGGTGAGCTAACCTAATATTTGAACATGGTATTTAATGCCGAACTAATCTGAAATAAGCTTGTTTTAAAAATACGAATACTGCTTTGACACGTTTTTCAGGGGGTCGGAAATCGCAATACAACAAACAATTTAGCAAGTATTTTTATTCCGCCACACCACCAGCCAACATTTAAATTCAGAAAGGCTTCTACTTTCAACGCAATCTCAGCCCTGGTCCCTAGGTCGTGGTCCGGTAGACAACAGCTCTCAACAAATGCGTCGCAAAGAAAACTACTGAAACGAGACGCGACCCAATGGCTGACTCCTCTCGAGTGATCATGAAATCAAAAACAATCTAAACCTGAAATAAGTTTCCACGCGATGCATAAAAAATACAGTGAAAGTCGACGATAAAAACGAGATTTTCCTGGTGTCGTTAGAGATACCACCGCTGACTTTTAAATCTTGTGGTCGAAACACAAGGCAAAGTGAAATCGCTCAGACAAATCGTTTCAAATTTAGTCTTGGTAGGCCGCATCGTCGAGCAAGAGACCATTGCGCAAGTCCACGGAGACTCAACGTAGACTTTGGAGCCACGCGGCTGAGAGTCTAATGAAGACATCAAACCGTGGCCTGGGGCGACTGCTGAAACTCCTACTAATCTCAGAGCTAGACCCCTCCTCCACCCTGCGCCGCCTCCCTCCCCAGCACGCCTTCCACACACACAATGGTCCAGGTTACAGCGACGAGCTCTCCTGCTGGAACACAACCCTGGTGCCTGGGTGGCCCGCCTAGGGATGCTTTTGACCATTTTTTGTCATGCCCAGTCACACTTCCCGCGACAGCTTTGCAACACAAATATGCACATGGAAAGCAATAGAGTTACAAATTGTATGTATACGTATAGATACACCCATGCTTGCACATTAGTGCATGAAATGAGTAACTAGGGTTTTCTAAAACAATATACCCATTGCAAAAGGTACGACTACAGAAATACAAGTTGACACAACCCTTATCATGTTTCTTGTTGATATCATAAAATCAAGTTAATTGCACCTCACAATGTACCTCTAAGCATTCAAACTATGAGCGCCAAACCGGACTCATAAAGAATAGAGGGAATGGACCTACCTCCTCAAAACACAAGTTCCCCAGATTGGATACAGTTTTTCCCGGTGTGCGTCGCCCGCCATGGGCGGCTAGCAACTTTTTTTGTTTTCTACGCAGGCATCACACGACGGACAGCTGTCACAACTGGAACATAACACGGTGGTCCCAGCAGACAACATCGCTGCGATCCAACGCGTCTGCCGAAGTACTTCGTCTTCTTGGTAGAGTTTATGAAGAGGAAACTTCTAGCCGGGCTCTTTCGACATCATCGAGTTGAAGTAGTTCAAAATGACGCACATTACACGCGAGTAAGTGCAGTGGAGCGATCTGCTCGACTTTTGCTCAACAAGATGGGCAAGTCATCAGTTCACGACTCAAGACACGACTCCACTGACAGAGCTGCAGCACGCTTGTTATTTCCACGAACTAAGGACTAGGTACGAGTTAAATTAAATGCTCTTGAAGACTTTCTCGAGACTGCTTAATAAAAACCCAAAAATGGAATCTAATTTGAAGCCAGCTCGTAAAAAGCATCACAGTGTAGGACAGGGACATCGAGCGGAAGGTGTTTTGGACGCCTCGCAACGAAGAAATAATTGTACCTAACGTGGCAATTACTGGCTTTCAAGAAATATTACAGCCTTTTTTGCGTTGAAATAAACGCTAAGTCGACTGTGAGCGCCGCTTCAATGCCTGTGCACCTATCGCTTCACACATCTGGCTAGATTGAAATTCTTCAAATTCCTTCACAAGAAAATTAATACCATTGGACGGTGTTTATACATTTCTCAAATAATTGCATAATTATCCGATAAGAATTTCACCCAGCAGATAGAGCAGCCATGAAGGCAACGAGAATGTGGAGCGCAAAGGAGAGACGTGTACGGTGCCAAAAGAGGACGCTGAGGAGCAGTACCCAATGCTGAAGGGAGAAAGAAGGGGCAGGGTAGAAGGGAGAGAGAGCCTGATGTCTTTATTAGTGCGGGCTCGGCAGAAGGACGCAACCCACCAGCCCCAAGCGGGCTGAACAATTCGTCTTTCTCGCGTACCGCATCCAAGTGCCAGGACGAGAGCATGGGCCCCAATTATGCTCTAGCAAGTGGAGCCGGAGACACACAACGACTTCATGGGCCGGGGCTGGTGCAGAGGTAGCAAGAGACCACGAAAGAAAAACACAGAATCTCAACAAGAAAGGGCGAGTGAGAGACACACGCGTGTTCAGCTCCTTCCTGTGGTATACGTGATACGGTTTGTGTCTTTGCGCCATTCTTTCGGTTGCCCAGAACACGAGACGCAAGATACGTCTCCATCTTCATCTGTAACTGCTACTTTCTATGAGTTCAATTTTTTAAAGCTATCAGAGAAGGACGAAAGATGCATCAGCAATGTGTATAAAAATGTGTATATTTTGCTGCTTTTTCTGCACATTTTACTTTAAATTTTGAGTCGATGCTTTCTGTACAATACATAAATAATATTATGTAAATTAACATGAGCAACAGGAATAATATCAGTCATGTATCTAAAAATCCAATATACAGGGTAACGACTTCAGTAATATTCGTCACAATCACTAAGCCCCTACCAAAGCCGCTTACGATTTAGTTGAAAGCCCAGTGAGAGAGATACCACTGGCATTGATTAAAAAGAGCTTTAGAGACCTCATGAAAACATAATAGCTGCCGAATAAATTCTATGCAGTTACTCTCTAGTTAAGTAATGTGCAGTGGGAGCGCAGGTAGAAGAGGCCCTCACACCCGCGGGGCTGCCTTCAAAGCGTCAATGAAGAAAACTGCGACCGGCCGAACGAAACTTAGTGGGAGAGTTTTACCTGCTAGCGCAGGCGGCGCTGTGTGTGGCCGCACGGTTGATGGCTTAATCTTGGGTCCCGCTCACCCTCCGTACCTGACGCAGTTCCCTCCCCCACCTCACTCAGTACTGCCCCCCCTCCCCTTCATGTACGACATGGTATACCTTGCTCTCGCTCGTGGACCACAACATCCCCTCCCATGGTTACCATTATCAGACACCCGAGCTTAGTGTCTCGAGTATTGGGAACAATCTCAGACATGGCAGTCAAGTCGTGTATAAATATACTCCCTGATAGTCAGTGAGAGGCGTCAGAAAATATGCACGAGTTCAAAACAAGGCGACAGCACGCATAGATCGGGGCATACTCCCCGTTTTTAGATTCTTCAAATTTCTAAATAAATTGGCCCTAACTTGTTTCATTTGCCACAACTTGACCTCGATGTGAGCTTGCGATAAAATTTTAACATTTTTTCTTACAACTTAGGAGAATTTAAAGTAATAGCAGTGCGTTCTGACCAACGCGTGCTATTACAGGCGACGTCAGGAGGTTTGAACAAGCCGTCTGGCGGCGCGCTGCCCCACAGGACGCTCTGGCAAGCTGGCCAGCCTCATCACTGATGCGTCCAATGCTGCTTCAACCGACGCCGTAAGGGCATCGGAACGTTCACCACTAGACAGAGGTCTGAACTCTTCACGCCCTGAACCGATGTCTCGCAGTAAAGTAATTTTTTTTCTTGACGTTAGCTTGCATTCATGGAAAAAATATACGGATGGGTTAACAGGAACAGGTGCTTTACGTGCCACATTTGTTACCGGGTATTGCAAGAAGGAGAGTTTAACCCGTTAAAGTAGCATTAGAGAAACGTGAAAGTTAAATTCACGAACAAATTACGAGCCACACCAGGGCATAGAGAGTTGAGGGGAGCGGGGCCGGCACACCAGTGCGGCCGTAGCGTACTGCACCTGAAAGCGCGACGTGCAATCGCACAACAAAAAGAAGTAACATCACCCGAGCAGCCTTATCAGGCGTGAAGTACCTGATTAACCAAGGAATCGAGCACCACCACCCGAGTAACCAAGAAATCGAGTACTACCACTACACTTGAGTAACCAAGAAGTAAAATAAAGGAACACCCACGGGACGGTGATGGGGAACCTGGGCCCCAGCAGCAGGGAGCCCTCCCAGAAGCAGTCGAGGGGCGTGATGATGGTGCAGGGCGTGAGGTGCTCGAAGATCTGCAAAGCAGCACAAACAACACATCACTTCACCACCTTCACCTCATGGTCGTCTGCTGAATCATTCAGAATTAAGGGACACAGCGGAACTCGATAGAAGCTGGGCTAGTCTTCAGACGTAATAATTAGCGTTGCTTTACGAACGGAACCTGTCCACCAACAGATGAATAAGCACAACAATAAGGAATTCCGCGTGCAACACACATGTACAAACACAACTGATGTAAACGTGATGCACTGATCAAAGCATATACTTCCCAAATGAAGCTCAACAAGTACAGCCAGCCCAGTATAAACGTTCAGTTTATACTGAACGTTCACGGTCAGTCTAGTCCAGTATAGTACAGCACAGTCTAGTATAGCACAGCCAGGCCAGGCCAGTCCAGTTTAGTAAGTACAGCCAGTGCAGCAAGTAGAACCAGGCACACACATCAGTCATACGACGCGCAACATGGTACCATCTACTGCAGTCAAGTCACAACACGGCACTCGCAAGGAATTTCGACTCACTCACCTTCTCTACTTGGTAGCTCTCGAACTCGGGAAAGGTTGGGGCGTAGCAGATGTCAGGGAGGCTCCAACTCCTGTGGAAGTCGTTCAAATAAACCTTAGAAATTGTTCGCATATAAGGTTAAAACAAAAAAATTACGAATCAGAGGTAAGAAGTTGTGCCTTTATGTCTGTAAAAGTACTACTTCTATTCCGATTCCTCCTACTTCACACAATTTCATGTGCAATGAAGAATATGAACGTTCATAAACAACCAAGAACTCCTCGTAAACCTAATCCAAGCAAAACCAGGCTGAGCACGCATCAAGTTTCACGACGCTGGCACTCAACAGTCAGGACTGGCGGTATAAAATCACTCACACACAGTCGGACCAAACCAGTCCTCTCCTGCTAACACAGCGGGACTAGGGTGAAATCTGAGGACAGTGCGTGGGTCTCCCAGAACTGTACCTCAATCGAACAGCGCCAGTACTTCCATGTCATTTTATTTCACCGTGTACAGGGCTTGTGACTAATATGAACATTCCTTAGAGACGGCAACTGACGTGTCGTAAAGGTCGACGGAGACGCTGATGGCGGCCTGCAGGACGGCGAGGTGCGTGAGCAAGGCAGAGGACTTGAGCAAGTTGGTCCTGGAAGCGTCGTCGCGGGATGTCTGGATGATCATCTGCTTGGTAGAGCCTGCCCCCCGGCCTAGAGTTTCCTCCACGTATTCCAACTCATGCTGAAGGCGGCCACCTTCTGTAAAAAGACAAAAACTTTGGGTTAGGTAAAAAATAGCACTTGTTTCCTCGTATTGTTATTGATGTCTGACTAGAATCTTTGCTAAGTTAAACATCTGCGCGCAAATGAGCAGTACAGGACAGCCGTGACAGACGCAAACAAAGAGATATAAAATGAAAAACTAAATAAAAATGAACGTTCTACACGCACACCTGACAAACCTCCAGTACATTAATTCTCAAGCGCAGAACAAATTCAGCGAGGTTTCCTAAATGATGGATAGCTCTTTAGGCGGAGATAGAGAATCAGTGAAGGACTACACTTTGTTTCCCCGAGTTCGTATTCACAGACCGAGACCGCGCGAGCACTCACACAGCGGTGTCGGCGTCAGCAGAGAAGTCCCACTCCGGAGGTCCCCCGACACCCGTCAAACCACGGCTCACAGAGCACACCCGGGGCGCCAGACAGCAACACGCACTCCGGCGGCACCAAACGCCAGCCACCAAGCCAAGCATGCCTTATTATTATTAACTGTTGTTGGTGTAAAGCTCCCTAGCCACATGGAATGCTATCTCAAGAAAGCGAAGAGAAGGGATCATTTAGTAACGACTATAATGAACGGGGAAGCTATGCACAATGAGTTTCCATACAGAATTTCCTGCGTACTGAAACAGCAAGTTAAGAATGGAAAGGAATAAAAAATGAGAAGAGATAGCTAAGAGGGGTGGAAATTGAAGGAAGTAAGGGGAACGAAAGATAGAAGTCCCGAAGATCTATCTGCACTAGAGGTAAGCTAACAGTGCTCCCCTGGGGTCGCCAGTTTCCATAACATACAATAGACAAACCTAACAGTACCCTATTGCCTATCCAATGTCACCCAAGGGGAATCAAGTGTACAAGTGAGCACCCCTCAGGGGACGGCCCACCAGCAAATACATCACGAGCAACGCCTGACATAAATTTGTGAAGGTTTTTCAAAAAACGAACACACGTATCAGGATAACGGACGCGGCTATGAAGGACAGGTGCCGATTATGTTCAATAGACCGCGAAGACCAACGAGACGATCCAGTGCGGCTCTTCTGCACACATAAACGAAGTCCCGACTTCAGACCAGTCCACGCAGAGGCTTGTCTGGACAGCCTCGACGCACCAGTCCAGGAAAGCATAAAGGAGCTTCATGGTGGTCAGAGCTGACATGTGGACTGTGAATGCATTTCCTGGAATATTTTTGAAATAATTTTCACACAAATTATTCGAGTTGCAAATCCACCAGATAATAAAACTCGCAAATATGGTTGAGCCCCTTTTCCCAGCAATACAGTTTAGCGTGACGTGATGATCAGAACCGTGTTTGGCCGCCTTCATTCCCTCGCCATGTAAGTTAGTAGCTCTGCATTTTGTCATGTATCTCCCATACACAAACCATATTTCAGCATAGTAAGCCAACGCAAACCAACCAACGAGAAGTTGATTATTAATATTCTACTCGTCAGTTGTGAAAACGAAACAATCTACGGCGGCAAATAAAGAATAGCTGGAAGCAGGAGGGCATCCCAGTAGGGTGCAGGATGAGGTAGGTAGGCAGGATACGGCGGGAGATGCTCCCTCACGCGGGTGGTCCTGTCTGCGCTCCACTAAGTCGCCATGACAAGTGTAGTGGCCCCGCATCCTCTTTAATTATCACTCCCACGCCCTTCGCTTCGGTTTTGCTTCACATCCGCCGGCGGTGAACCAGCGCTCGTCTTTTGCCTTCACAGTCACTCAACTTGGAACAGCCAACGGAAGTGATATTTTGAAGCAACCTCCTACCATTACAGTCCTTATGACTTGTTAACTTTCCAACTTACTTCAACTATATCCTCAGATTATCCCAATTCTTTTCATTAATACCTGAAGGCCATAACAGCTGTGTGAAAAACATTTCAACCAAACTCGAGTGTAACGATAAAGAGGCCGCAATACATGTTTTTTGTCCTCTCAGCCCACCTAAATATTCGCAAGATCTTCGTCTGTTCATTAAAGGCACTATGCACAGCCTCAGTTAACCCCTAACATTGGCTCAAGTCCTGGAGCCACAACTCCAGGCCACTTCAGTGCTTTCGCTTACTCTTAACCAAGACGTAATACGGTGCCCTCCGCCTTGTCCTTATTAATGTAGCATCCCTCCAGGTATCAAGTTAAGGACAACTTGGTCTGCACAATGTTCAAAAATGCTTCGCTAACGGTCTCGCTAGCACGATGTTCGAATTACTCATGCGCAAAATTACCCTCATAACAAGAACACCCACTAGCTACGTTAGTAGCTTATAATAATTATACTCGGACATGCCATACTCTTCACGTAAGCCAGCTAATGTTTCAATCGGTGGAATCATGCTTCAGCAGAACACTTCATGGGAGATTATGTCAAGTTTGATCCTATCGACTAGAGCCTCAGCGGATAATCTACAGAATATAGGTTTGTTCATCAGCAGAACACCTACAGAGGCTTGAAATTCAAAATAACATTCCCTTGAAGAATACGCGAGTATGATCTGCTAGGCTCGTAAAGGACACTAAAAAGCAACAGAGAGAGAGAGCTAAATTCAACCCTAGGCTCGAGGCATATGAGGTCCATGGTAGAACAGGTCTCCCTAAATGCCCTACAATTCCTCAGCTCTTCATTCGTTCACATTAGCAGATGCGCGAATCTCTATCCCAAAAGGACCAACTGATTTTGTAAAAGAAAGATATTTTACGTAAACAGCGGCTCACAATTTATGCACGCGTGTGCATGTACATCTTTGTAATGAACGAAACAATGAGAAGTTAAGACCAAAATATATTCTATGGTTACACCCCTAGAACTTGGGACGCTACAAAGTTAATTGGCGAGCCAACCTACTTGCCGCACGCATGTCCTTGAATAATGAGGTAATAGCAAGGCTACTTACTGTGTACATGTCCTTAAAAAATGAGACAATAACAAGGCTATTTATTCTATGCATGTCCCTGAATAATGAGGAAATAACAAGGCTACTTGCTGCGTGCATGTCCCTAAATAATGAGGCAATAACAAGGCTACTTGCTGCGTACTTGCACAAACGGGTCAAAGCTTGAGAGAGGTCAATGAAGGAAACGCTCAATAATTTAACTGCTGCGAACGAGTTACAATTCTGAAGTTCAGACTACTTAAGAACTTTGTTCTCTGTTCTGGAGTTATGTCGGAAGTCAAAGACTCGACAGTCCTTTGACTTCTGAACCGACTCCAGAATAGAGAGTAAAGTTAGAATTCGATATCCATGTTTGGGTGGCTTCAGACAATGACTGATCTTGTGAAGGGCTCTTCATGAGGTCGTGCCAGTCCAGACAGCGCCTCTGGACGCCCTCAGCCCAGCTCGCGGCGGGGGCTGCGTGCCACCGAGCTACATAAAACCCAGACCTGCCCGGCTGGCGGCTGAACCCCAGGCCGTAATTCTCACGGCTTGTCAAGAAAATAAATACTGATGTTCTGTGAAACGGTACAAAAAAATCAAAAACAAGAAAGTGTACCATCAGGAGAACGGTATGCAAAGGAGCTGCATACCGTTCGGACACCTGCAAGAGCACGAAAGCATCGTAAATTTTCAACGCCAAGTACACTATGACTCAGGAACTTATTTTAGGTCATAAAGGCACGCTACTTATTTACCCGCCGAATTCCCTAGGTCGGACCTCTCATCATGTGGGAGCTGTCTAAGAATACGAAGCGACCTCCGCCCAACCAACGCACGAGGGCGCAAAGCTTTCGTCTGACCGCGAGCCGAGTGCGGCGCAAGCGCACGGCGGAGATTTACGAAGAAGGTCGAAACTGAGGCCATTCTGGCAACACGACTAATAAACACATCGTGAGACAGAGGCGGAGGCAGGGTGGTACGCACAAGCAACGCAAGCACCCGCAGTAGAAAAGGCGGGATTACGTTATCGATCGGTGACACTAGCAGCTACATCAGCTTCATCACGAACAAAAGTAACACCAGAAATAGCAACACTTGCTGCACCAACAGCAGCACAAGCACCAGAGATGTGGCACAACGTGAGCGCCGCCCGTTCATTGAGAGGACGGTAGATGTGGCACTCCCGCACCTCGGCACAGGCCTGAGTGCGGGTGGTCCGAGGGATGAACCCTTCCGCCAGACGTACGAGGAGACGTGCTCGATAATGTCACTGCTATTCTCACCGAGCTTCTTAACGATCTTGTTCGCTGAAGCGCAGCAAGAATTCCCTTGCAGTTGTCAACACCTCATGGTACGACGGGTAGCGTAAGTTTTTATCGTAGCCTCTCAAATGGCCTTTCTTTTTTGATACTCAGAGAATTTTGTGCACAAATAGCGACACACATTCACGCAGACATCAGAACTTTCCACACACAGCAGCTCGTCAAAGCAATGAAATGGAGATAGCATTTGCGAGAGAAAATTTTCAGTGAATTATAATAAAATTGAACCTAAAACGTACGACGGTTTAGCGAAGCTTCTCAACTCAAACAACTTTTCCACGGCGCCAAGAAGAGACCAGAGCTTTAGAAGACTCACGAGAACTGCCTCACGTATTTAGCTCGGGCATGCCTCAGAGCCGTCAAAATCGTAGGTCGCGAGAGAAGTAGCCTGAGCAGCATGTTCTCAGCGAGGATATTAGCGGGTCTATTGAGGGGAGGCTGTGATGACTCAAAACAAGGAGGTCCGCAGAACATGTTTACCCTCGCCACAGCCACGACGTGCGACGTATGACTGGCTCCCTCGCCTAGCCAGCGCTCCCGCTCTGTTAACCGCCTCGCTAGTCAAGCGCCGCCGCCAAAGTGTCAGTTGGCTGAGAGACAATAATTACACCGCGCACTTTCAGACACGACCAATCGCAATACCGCCTGCATAGACGACTGACAGTTGACCTCATGAACTTAGACATGCAGGAAGAAGAATCTTAATCAAAAATGACCACTCAATCATACTGATGCAATTAGAATGATATAAATACGACATCAACGATGATCAATGAGAATTTAGCCACAACACTACACGCACGTCGCCCTGAAAATGCCCGAGTTGGTTGACAGCAGAAATTGCACTCAGTAAGACACAACCCAAAAGGGCCGTACTGAGAGGTCGCGGACCTGACGAGACACCACAAATTGGAGCGGCCGCACCAAGCAGCGCGACGAGCCTCCCAGCTCCCTGTCAGGGGGCATGAGCGTTAGGGGGCGCTAACGAGCGTGTCGACAGCTAAGAAAAATACCCAGGAATGATGGCGGGCAGCAGACGCTGAGAGACAGCAGCACGTCTGGGCACAAGCCCGGCACGCCGTGCAGCTGCAACTCGCCCAGCTCATTTCAGCGCGCTGCCCCCGACACTAGAGCAGCTGTAAGGTTCCATCACAACTGAATAACATGTAAGAAGAACGTTGTTTTAATGGATGCGGTGGATCGCTATAGCGCGTCGAAGAATTTGAGATGATTTAATAATGAGAACAGTTCATGGTGCGTGTAATAGAACTTTTAAAGCAAGAAATTTACCGAGACTTACCAAAAGAGTTCCAAACACATGATAACGCATTAAAAAGGCCATAAGTCAAAATCAACCAACAGAAGTAAAATAGTCAAAGAAACAATATGAGACCGAAGTATAATGGACTTCTCACTAAGGTACGCAAGTACTACTAACACATACTTCCCACGCATCAATTATTATTTTAACGTTTCATCAAGTATACAAGTCATTCAACGCGTAACTAGAGCTTTGAAGCCTCTAATCTTACCCACATTGTTCACACGTCTGCCGGAGCCGTACAATTAAGCAGAGAACTTACAAAATAAACTCAAAATGAAGCAAAGAATAAAATTCATCGTTACGAATTACCAACTTCCCATACGAGTAAAATGAATTCGGGACACGTCTGAAACAAGGCCACTAATCTGCCAGCGCACGCTTCAGGTCGCGAAAGAATCGTAAATCCTCGCAAATGAGAACCGGACTTGAGTCCCCGCCACTCGGAACTTCCCACGCGGGAGCCACAGAAAGCCACGGCCGACAGAGCTCTCATGTATCTCCAACCCAGAGCCCTTTTCAGGCAGGACAATGAGGCCTTTAGAAGCTCTTCGCAGGCTGAGTTCTCGGCTAGATCTCTTGTGTGCCTCGGAACACTCACAGAAGGAAGAACAACACAGGAAGTGCGGGCCAGGAGAGAGAGGGGNGATGAGGCCGACTTCCACTACACATGGACTTCTGCGTGCAACATCACCACGCACTCTCCGACGTCAGCCGCTTTGTAATGACTGGACACGGTACGCAGGGCAACTTTAGTGCACTAAATTGACCTCCTCTTACACGAAATCAAGTCAGTTAACTATGAGTGGCAACACACAACGTTCCTTTTGAAAAGAGGGAATCGAGAAGTTTCGTATCAACTTCACATAGTCGCTTGCACGCATGAAATACGAGTGAAACAGATGCGACACCGAAATAGACATTGCTGTGGCATTAAAGCAGTTTGTGCCACGCACAAAATCGAACGCAATCAAAGTCAAAACACAATTTGTTACATTATAGCACCCTAAGAGGAGCACAAGAAAAAATTGTTTTCTTGGAAAAACCAGCATTCACATATCGGGAAGAAACATATTCGCTACAACGCTGTACTTATACACGAAACCGTGCTACAACGCTGTACTTGCACACGCAATCGTGCGATAGCACGCACCACACAGCAGTGTTGGTCCACCACTGTCGACTCTGCTTGCCCGCAGCAGCGCTTGCACACAAACGAAGCTCCCAGGACGTAGCGAGTCGCTAAGTTCACGCCAGTGTACGAACATTTCCGCCCATGCAGCCGTACATTAAGAATGGATCTATTGACAGGAGTTATCAGACTTGGGCCAGGCATCGGCATGCACTCAGAATGGACCTATTGACAGGAGTTATCAGACTTGGGCCAGGCATCGGCATGCACTCAGAATGGATCTATTGACAGGACTTATCAGACTTGGGCCAGGCCTCGGCGCAGGGAAGGAACGGGCAGCGGGGCTGAGATGATGAAAGGAAACAGCCGTCAGGACGGATCACTCCTGACCAACGCTATCATTATGAGCTCACACCAAATGCATCACGTTCAACGTACGCACCAGACACACTCGTGTGCAAGAATATGGGCAAAGGCTAAGGTAAAAAATTGAAACGAGTTGCGGTCACCGGAGAGGATTGTAGAGTATACCTTGTTCGCAAAGCCGATGTACAGGCGCAATACACAATTCCATCAAGAAATATAACCTCTGGCACGAAGCTTCAAAAGAAATTAGAGTCTGAAGTAGTGCAAACAGTATTTGCATCACCTCCAAATCTATAAGGGACGTAAGACGCATCACTTGGAGGAATCGACCGCTTTACATGCATCAAACCTCAGTAGGGGCAGGAGCGACCCATTGCTAAGCATGATATTTGTACATATTACCGGCAGGGTGCGGCGCAGTCGAGCGCACTGTTGTGTGCTACTTGGTTGTTGGATATTTCGTTGAATTTGTTTGTGAAGCACAGATTTTCTTTCGACATAATCGTGCCTTTCA
>VOMN01083838.1:0-37244 GCA_014899125.1 Orchestia grillus
GCAGTAGATGTCGGAGAGAGTTCTCCGATGCAATTTATCAAGTCTGTTTTTGGTGAAAATTACTTCGCTCGTGAGGACAGGTTCTTGGTTTTGTAGAAGGCCCCTTAGTAGAGCATCTAGGTCTTGGTTTGTGGGCTTGCTAAAGACAGATTTACACTGTTCTTTCAGAATCTCGCATTTCGCGTTTGGTTCACTGATTATGTTGCCCTCGACTCGGAACGTTCCGATCAATGACTTGGTGCGTGCTTTGTTCCTTGCAAGAGCGCACCAAATCAAGAGTGGACACGTGCCGTGCCATTGCTAATTCTACCGCTGATGTCAAGAGCGCACCAAATCGAGGGCGTTCGTCTGCGGCCTCCGTCCAGACCCGTCTTGGCATTTTGGAGGCCGAGGACGCGGTTTTTTGCACCCTCTTCTTATCGGTGTAAACTTCTGTCGCTGGCTGCGCCTCTTCCTGTACTCTTTGTACGCGGAAGGACCATGGAGCACAGTCTCATCTCAAAGTTTAAGTATCTCTGCAAGGCTAAGTGTACTTCGTTTTTTTTTGTGGAAGCATTCGTGCGTCTCTTTTGAATTTGTACTCTTACAGTTGAGGGAGTGTTCTTTTTGAAAATATTTTGCGCGTAAGGTAAATATGGAACAAAGTGGTTTTGTGCAAACACGTACGAAATTTTATGCGAGTGGGAAAACGCTGTTCAAATTCATTTCAAATTTACTCCTAGAATTGCTGCTTCATCACGCGTGCATTTCTATTAGCTAGGAGGTGCAATGCCGCAATAATTGAACAGTTCCTCACGAAAAGGATTTCAAAGTCTCTCAAGCGCAACGAATGTCATCTCGAAATCATTCGCTTTTTTATACGGGAATTTTTGTTTGCTCATAATTATTCCGTATATGTAAACGCTTGAATCATTTACCGAATTTTGCATACATATGGCAAATGTTTCCTATCAGTTAGCCATGAATTTTAGACAAGCATGGGTCTAATTATGCTAAATCGAATTTGTGAATGAAATTTAAGCCGAATTTGCTACATCGAATTTATGAATGAAATTTGTTTACGAAACTACATAGGCGCGAAGAAATTAATAAAATTCGAGCGAAATTTATGCGTCATGTCATTCAAAACCTCCACAGAGTGCTCTACTTTGTTTAACTCTGCCTTCGCTGCAGTTTTGACCAGCTGGTCACCCACCTTGTCAGAGCTAGAGTAGATGTAAAAGCCTCAGCGAGAGTTCGAGGTCATCCAATACTCTAAGTCTTACTTTGCAGCGGTCAAGTGGCTTGTGATCAGAAAAGAACTCTCGTTTTAATGCAATTAATCTCGCAGAAAAGTTCCATGAATGTGCCCCTCAAGTTCTCCAAGAACCTCGCCTGTGGCTGACTGAATAGGGAAAAAATTAAATGCGGTGCGGCAGCTCGACCAAGCTGGCCTGAATGAATTCTAATTCTGCCGAGTGTTCACTCGAGTAAAACGTTCACAGCGTCGCGCCCGGCGACCTACAAACTGCCGCTTCCTATAAAGTGATCTGGCATTTGATCAGCGCAGAGACGAAAAAAAAAACTTACACGATCATGAGACCAAGTTTCTCTCGCTCGTCAGTTGCACTGCGGGATTAAACGCTGCATTAGAGCGCCGTGAGTGCCTTCAGACTTCGACTATTTCGAACATCGCGTTTACTCGAGCATTCGCGTCAAATGTCGAATTCTTGATGTGAAGTTAAAAATGTTCGGGTCGGCTGCAGTTCTTGGTAAGTAAGCAAAACGGTTGCACATATTGAAATCTTGTAATATGGTTTTGCACATCGAAAATTAAAACGATTCATTTGTTTTCACCAGATTCACGTTTGAAGAATTATCGCAAAAGACTTGCTCCTACAAACAAATTAAAACCAACGGTAAAAAGCATTCATCTGATAATAATTTAAATAAATTTAAACGCTGATTATTGACGACGTTGAACTACCCTACGATGTAAATATATTTTCAAATTTTAAACTTCGACTTTCGTTGTTGCTGAGTTGCCTATAAGCAGTACAAGATGCAGGTGGGGGGATACACATCGATCGTACTCGTGATGCTCGAAGGCTCGCAACAACCGACAATTAAAGATGCAGTCATCTGACCAATGGAATTAGTCAGCGTGTGAAGTGTATGACTTGCAACTACCGTGAACCTCTCACATGCAGCCAGCTTTATAGTGAGCTGTAATTATCAAAGAGGCTGCAAGCTCGCTAAGCTTTCGGTAAGTGATGATGGTGACAGGTGAAGTGACTAATTTCCTGACACAGACTTCAGAAATAAGCAAGTGTAAGGAGTGTTGCGTCCTCATGCTCGTACGAGTATGAATGACACGCCAATGAGCGGGGACTCTTAAGAAGGTATATTTATTTTTTGTTTGAATGAATTGGCTAGTCTAAGTTGAGGTCATCGTCTCTGATATGATCTCCATTTGAGAATTGAAGGTTTTTTCGGTTTAACGCATTCTGTCGTTCAGGGTTAGATTCCTCTAATTTAATTCTTTCGTGTCCTTCAAATAATTTGAGTGTTCTAGCTTGTGTCTCAAATACTATCGGAAGTATTCAAACAGTGCAAAAATGAAGGCTTGAGAAAAAAGGTCGTCTAATCCCCATTCTAAGCGTTTATAATCAATCGTTCATTAATTGAAAATTTTATTGGGAGGTGTGGAATTAGCGGATGATTTTGATTGACTTTGTATTCGCTCTGTCCACCGTCTGTGGTCAATGTTCCCCTCTAACTTCACTAATGATGCTTCCATGATTTTCCCCATTTCACTTTGAAACGGTCCTCCAAAACTTTACCCTTCTTATTCATTGTATCCAGATTACGAAAGAAAAAGTAATCTAAAGTGTGAGCAACAGATGAGGTCAGCCGAAGCTGCGGCGTAAGTTACGACTACTTTAATTTGCAGAAAATGAAAGTATACAGTCATAACATCGCGATGACTTCGCATGAGCACGGCGGAGTTACTCTGTGATCTCTTTCGTCGGTCACATCAACTTGCGTTGAATTCTCAGCCATTAATCTAGCCCTGCTTCCTCTTACTTCGTTCTCATCCAATTATTTCGCCAGAAAATACAAGTCATCCATCTATGGTTAATAGTTCGATATGTTTCTGCTTCATGAGTAATTTTGTTGTCTTCTGATAGTGCTCCAAATTGTACACTGTTCCACTTTTTTGTAATTCTTAATGTACAGGTTGAGTTTATTTTGACAATTTACAAATTATACACATACGAAATGTTCTCATAGTAGAAGCTCATATTTCACACCGACAGCTTTAAAATAATTAAAGCTAATAATTATTGAACTTCAGAAGTTGAAGGCAAATTTTTTCATCAAACTAGTAGAAATGAGCTTTAATTCACCGTTTCTTGTTGTGTAAACTATTATAGCCGTCACAACAGTTCCTCTTCAAAGTAGCTATGTACATAGTTACTCAACCAGTTTCAACGCTGGCGGCCATCTAATACCTCTTTTCTGAGAGCTACCTTTGACATACCGTAGTTCCAATTCGTGGTCGACTTGCAAGCTTTGTCTTCAAGTTTCAAGGTTTTTGGTGGCCGTCCTCGCAGCTTGTCCGCTACTGCGAGCGACGGAGTCACGTCTGGTGTAATTAGTTCTCTGTGCAGGTTCGTTCGGCTTCCTCAAAATCGTACCTTGTTCTAGTATTTGTCAAATTAAATTTTTAGCAATAACGTACGTACTTAAGTTATCAAATAAAAAGAAGACGTAGTGCTGTTTAAATAAATTTAGAGTAAAATCAATTCTAAAGACTAGTGCGACTAAAAATTTTAACAAGTTTAGCTATATTACCTTCAGCATGGATCCTTGACACGTCCCTCGCAGCAGATCTTTCACTTCGTAGGTTTCTGGGTGAGTGAATCAGAATTATCAAATTTTTCTCTCACCAAACTCTACTGTTCTTGATCTTTTCTGTTAGTCAAAAAGTTGGGCTATGAGGAGGACGAAAGTCATTTTCCTCAGCAACACGGCCAGTGGGGAGTCTCTGGAGAGCATCACACCGTATTTTCCTCAGCAACACGGCCAGCCAGGGGAGAGTCTCTGGAGAGCATCACACCGTATTTACCTTAGCAACACGGCCAGAAGGGAGTCTCTGAACAGCATTCCACCATATTTACATTAGCAATAAGGCCCGTAGGAAATCTCTGGAAAAGCATCCCATTATTTTTTCAACTTTCACTCATACGTACACTACGGGCGTGCCTGAGTGGCCGTTCTGCCTCTTACAACGACGATGTAAGAAGCACAGCGAGTTGGGTGGAAATGCGTCCGCAGGGTAGAAAAAGTTCCCACCAGCATTTCAATTTCGCTTGAGGTGAAGGAAGACTACATCAGAAAAAGCTCTCGAGTGAAAGTTTCCCAAGAAAAACCCATAAAATTAGTTCGTGCGTTATGAAGTGTTACAGCCGTAACGAATGATGTCATGTATCGAGCAAAAGTTATCGCGCGTAGCTTGCGAAACTCGTGTGAAGAATGCAGCCTTAAGACTCGATACTTTTGAACTGCAATTTGAAAGGTTATCATCCGCCATTATTGAGCGGAGCATTTCTCTATAAAAAATCGAATGCTTTTCGTAAAGTTTTAGAAAGTTTTCTTTGATGACAGAACGTGATGTTTTATGGAAAATTTACCTTTTTTAAACCTGTTCACAAAAACGAGCAAGTTAAAACTACTTTGCAACGAAAATTTTCCAATTTACTGTGCCATAATAGGCCCAATAGTTCATTGATTGTCGGACCGTTTTTGAAATTGTGCCACTAGGTTTTTGAACAAGCTCATTGCTGTCACGTCGCAGAAGTAATTTAGGTGTCAGAGGGTTCTAGACAAATTTTCAGGGAAAAATACAATGAGTCACGAAAAAAACGCGTCTTTTTTCGATCAGTGAACTCCATTTAGGAGCGGCCTTCACAGCTCGCTGTACCTCCCCTCGAGCGGCAACAGTGACGCAACAGTTCGATCTCTGGTGCTCCTCCATCACGCTGTCGTCTCTCCCCCGGACACAATTTTCTATTAAATAATTTTTTCTCCCAAGGCTGTATTTCAGTGGAGCGATTCTCAAAAAGGTATAGCTTTTCAGTGTAGGTTTCCCAATGAGCGTTACTAGCTACGTCAGAAAAAGTTTAAACATAGTGAATATAATTAAGTTTTTCTGCCCTGTAGTCGGGGGTACCTGTTTTACGCCTCGGTGTGACACGTAAATTTAAATTTTATATTTCTTTAACATCACTTTAACGGACTTTAATTCATCTTTCAAGGTCTGGTAAGGAATGTGCCGAGCTACAACCGTGTTGCACTTAACGTTCTGTTTTTTTGCATTCAGCCACGCAGAAGCCAAACAAAACAAGTTTAGTTTATATGAGAAATTTTAGGGCGTGAAGGATCAAAAGAATTCGTTTTTTGGGAAAATCTCTTGGTAAAATATATTTTAGCTGTTGCCTGAGGCTTTGCTCTGTGCGTCTCTTGAGTTGTCTGAGGCTGTGTTCTTTGCATCCCTTCAGTTTCAATAAAAAAACGTCTGTCTCCCATTTTACAAGAAAGCCTGAAAATGATAAGTTGAAAAAAACTTAAATTTTTGGAGAATTTGAGTTAAATAAATTATTTATGAGCCGTTATGATTTCAGCGTGAGCAACTAATATATACATATATTGATAATGTAGGCATAAGTTGCGAATATCAATTCAAAATTTACGTTGATAGTTTTTTATTTTCGATATATGTATTCATTTTAATGATAAATCATTTCTCTTCAAGATCCTACTGCATTGTAAAGTAATCATTGATGAGAGACATAACTGAGTTTGTCTAAAATAACCATTGAAGGTACACATCACTGAGTTCGAGTAAAATAACCATTGAAGGGACACATCACTGAGTTCGAGTAATATAACCATTGAAGGGAGACATCACTGAGTTCGAGTAAAATAACCATTGAAGGGAGACATCACTGAGTTTGAGTAAAGTATCCATTGATATGAGACATCACTGAGTTTAATAAAGAGCAAATTACTTGAGCTCGAATTAGAGGAGTATCAGTGTCGAGAACAGCTGAGCGCTTGTATCCTCAACGGCTGCTACAGCAATGGCCTCGATAAAATTCGAAAAACATGGCCAGATCTCGAGCGAGAAAAATACTTCCTGAGGACCTTCGAAACAACCGAAAAAAAAACCAACGCGTATTAACGTGCCGAGATAAAAAAATCTCGGGCAACTGCCGCTCACGAGACTGCAGAATTGAACAAACATCTGACTGATCGGTTGGCCCAAAACCGCAGCCTCAATAAAACTGGATATCAATGACGAGCCGCTATTAAGAAACCTGGTCTTTTTCAACGAAACTTTCTGAAGAGGCAAGACTATCACAGAGATCACAAGAGCTGGTACATAGATAGACCAATGGAACATAGCAGTGTCTGCAGACGAAACCTCTTTTCCCTTCTTCCACTGCAGGACGGGTGGACGAGTGGAGGCAGGCCTTCTGGATTCTCGATCTGAATGAAAGAAAGTTAAATTAAATTTTGCGGATGAAATTATTTATATTTCAAAGACATGATTTTAGAATACCCATTTTTAAAATGAGGGTGTGCTGAAATACAACAGTGAAATCAGTACGGCTTTCAGTATTTCGCCCGACCCCTGTACGTTAGGCAGCTACGTACGTCGCTGTGCGTACGACTGTTCTCGAGCTGCGCACCCCCATGCCGCGCCCTTACGAGGTCACATTGAGTTCCATGCCTGGCTGTGAACGCAGCGGCGGAGTTGCTGTTTTGTAACTACGTAGCACGACAGAAACGTTTCGAGGCGCTGGAAACATTTCTTAGTATTCCATGTTAGTCCGCCACAGCGTAGTTATCTTTAGCTAGAGCTCCTCCACAGCCATGTTCCGGTCATAAGTGTTACCAGCAAAGCAATGTTTCCCCACACTGCTACGTGTCCATCGTATGAAACTGTGTCCATTGTATGAAACTGTGTCCATTGTATGAAACTGTGTCCATCGTATGAAACTGTGTCCATCGTATGAAACTGTTTCCATTGTATGAAACTGTTTCCATTGTATGAAACTGTTTCCATCGTATGAAACTGTTTCCACCACAGCTGTGTTGCCACCATAACCATGCATTTCCATGATAACTGTTCTCATATATGTTGGTTTTCTCATCGAAGCAATATTCATACCATACCTATATTCACATTATGTTTATATAATGTTTATATACTCCTAACACAACTACAATGGTATTATTAGTAATTATTAAGCAATTGTCCCTGCGACTGCCCGGACGTTCAGACATCCGCTGTACGTCTGTGCAGCGCTGAGACGCTCCGCTGTGTGCGGTGTACCTTGTGGTGCTCGTTTTTTAATCGTTATTTCAAAAGTATTTGCGCGATTATTCAATAATGACAGGACTTGCTTTAATTATTCTGAAAAAGTACGGAATTTTCACAGAGAAGCATAAGTAATGGGTCACAAATGTGTCCCATCGGTTCCTTTGAAATCACCTCTTCATAACCAATCTGTGTTAACCAAAATGCTGTTATAGTGTAATCTATCAAATATAACGCATAATTTTTTAAGGTTAGATTCATTTACAATAAGGTATTCGGTATCCTGTCTACGACACTGCCGCGTATGAGCGCGGCTTATGGTGATTTTTTCTGCTATGAATTACTGATACAAGGGACGGAGAGACCAACCAAGCAACACATGCACTGTGTATCAGCCCGTAATAGAATTACGCCCCTCCCCTCACGATGCGCTTGTCTAGAAGAGGTGTTGATGCACTAGAAAATTATTTCCAAACGCAGGTCTTAAATTAGTTCGCGAAGGCTTTGTCTGTGAACAAACAGACTGTGATTTTGTACTTCCAAGTGCAAGGGCGACAAGAATTTTCTACGCTTCTATGTGGACGTGATTCTTCTTTTAAGAAAATCATTCGTGCGTCGATGTAAGAAGTATTTTGAATGCATTCTATGGGGTTATGATTCTCATTTCTCGTTTTGTTGGTTTACTTCTAGAGTAAGAAGATTATTACAACTTACTTCTGCTTCTTTACGGAAGTATTCTTCGAATGAAAGGAGTAATATTTTCACTGGCTTCACATCCTAAGCTTATTGGTTTAGCAGAATTTATTCATTGCCCCTAAACATGAAGTTTCTGTTAATCAACATTTGCTTTGCCGAAAAATTTCTCTAAATATTGCCAAGGGATTCCATTATTGTCGTATAGTTTCGAAGAGCGCGGACGTCCGAGAATTATTATGAAAGAACTTTTTCAACTTCTTCGGAACTAATACAGCTCCATTTATGTAAACCATTATAAATCTTCATCTCACATGTGAAATGATACAAAGTCACAAATAATTACACTGAATATCATTTGACTCTTGATAAGATCCTGTGCTCTAGCCAACGTAAAAGTGGCAGGCTCAACAAGCGCAGCAGAAAGAGGCTGTACGTTAACTGGAGGCCTATAACTTTACCTTGAATGAACTGAAGATGATCGTCCTACAGCGCAGCTTGGGGACTTAGTGACCCTCGGAGGTCGGGTAGGAATCCCGGGCTCTTCTTGTAATTTAAACCAGCTGAAAATTTACAAGCAATGCACACTATAAATGAACGTTAAACTGAAACTGTGTCACACTGTATAGGATTACATAAAATATGACAACGGTGGTTAAACCCCTAATATTATAATTTCCCCTCGACACGTTCCCGCATTATCAGACACTCACTAATAAAAATGAAGGGAGTTGGTGGGAGCGCTTGTGCTTCGAGTGTTGAATTAAAAGCAATTAAAATACATACGAAAGTGAAACATTATTGCGATTTAACGATATTTTTAGTTTTAGTATAGAAATGACGAATTCTACTCAACTTTGACTTTTTAGTCAAATTTTGATAATGTCGTCTGATTCATGTTCAACTTTAATCCTTATTAATATGATCTCTTTAGATTCATGTTTTCAATTTAATCCTATCTTTTTCTAGAAGAAAATATAAAGAATTGTCAGCGATGAAGGTTTAAAAATAGAAAGTAGCAAAGTGGGCACGAGAAATAGAAGTCCCTAAGAAATAGCGAAAGCTGAGGTGGCCTAATAATAGCGTAAGATAGACCAACCCTAACTAACCTAACCCTATTCGCAATGGCCAATACTATGCCCTTAAGGGGGAAATGACCCACAAAGATAAAGATCATTCTCAGTTTCTTCTTTTTTATTTTCAAATCTAATGCATCATATTCACTTTCAGGAACTAAAATTTCGGACACTAAATTTTCCTTTTCTTGAACGAAGCGATGAGAAAGCGACCGCCAATTTTCTTCCACGCTCTGATCCCTTTTTTGCAAATTTTTCATTTAATCTTGCATCATTAGCCAGGCAGATCCAGCGCAGGAGCGACAGCCAAGCTAGAGCTGGCTTGCAGTTCCTAATCCCTCGTACAACGCTGGGCATTTGTTCGCTCTG
Source organism: Orchestia grillus (assembly GCA_014899125.1). Lineage (NCBI taxonomy): Eukaryota > Metazoa > Arthropoda > Malacostraca > Amphipoda > Talitridae > Orchestia > Orchestia grillus. The sequence continues at coordinate 9,508 of VOMN01083838.1, forward strand.
CAACTAGTACCAATTGAGCGCAAAAAGTTGCACAGTGTCTTGGTGGAGTTGGACTTTGGCTGCCCGGCGATCCCGGAAAAAGTCGAAACTTTATCCTTGAGCCCAATTGAGTGTAAACAGTCCCAATATGACAAGAGGTTAACAATCGTATTCTCGTGTGAGCCACTTTTTTGTGCATCAAGTTCTAGCGTAAATTGTAGAGCAAGGACTTTTTCACTCTTAACGCTCTACCTACGTAACGAGAGATATATTTAATTGCCCCCTCAGAAGGCATAGGATAGAGCGATAGGTAATAGGGTTAGTTAGCGTGTCTATCTAATGCTATGGGGACTAGGGCCTCAGGAAAACATTACTAGGTTACCTCAGCCGTAACTAGGCCTTAGACAGTTCTATTTCACGTGCCCTCTTTGCTTCTTTCCATTTTCAAGCCTTCTTTGCTGGTGATTGTTTGTCTTTTCTTCCTCGTCCTTCTTAACTTGCTGTTTGTAAGCGCAGAGGATCTTGAGTGGGAACACACCTTCTACATAGATCTCCCGTTCTCTAAAGTCCATACTAAATGGTCCCTTCTCTTTCGGTGCGAGATAGACTGAGTCATTAAAGCACTGCTGTCTTTATGACTATTACCACATTTTAATTGAGCAGTTTCTATGTTCGTTATTCATTATAACTCGGTCTAATGACGAGCTCAATATCGTCGACTACTTACTAGTTAACCCATAAAGGCGTAGCGTGCATTTTTACCCACGTTTGATGGTAATAAACTAATAATATCGAATAAAAATTATGGTAACAGAGGGTAGTAGAAAAAGATGTTTTAATGATTACGAAGTGCCTCCGAATTTTAGAGCTAAAATAACATGCGCATGAAATGTAACAGTGACATAAAACTAATTTATTTCTCAATTTCGATTTCTTGTATCTCATGACGTACCAAATCACATTTATTTCAGCAGCTGGACAACATATTTCTATCAAATCTCACATCTAGTGTAAAACGACCTTCTACCTAGTAGTTTCTAAAAAAGCAAAATTAATTGAGGGATAGGCTTCATGCAATACTGGACAAACATCTGCCAGTCAAATTTTAGACACTCATTCATCATGAAAAGAGAGAACGATGGATCAGGACCTGTTCACAGCAATGATGCACCCTATCATCCAATACATACACTGTTGATTTTTTCAGCCTCTTTATTATTATACCGACACTTATAAAAAGGTTTTTAATCTACGTTCACATCACCTGAGCTTAATATCGAGTAGTAAATTATGACTTTGTAACTCTATCATGTAAAGCAAAGTAAAGCTCTATCATGTTTGCAAAGTGATGCAGGCATCACTTTGATCACGTGTATAATTTTTTAACTGTAATATCACTCAGACACTCCTAACATTTTAACTTTAAAATCACTCAGGCACTCCTAACATTCTAACTTTAATATCACTCTAATACACAGAATTGTATAACTTTACTGAGACACTTACAACTCCTTATAAGCTTAATTCAATGCATGCTGTCATAATTTGAGTGTCCCTAAAACACGTATGATTTCATTACTTCAATATCGTGCAGGCGCTTAAAACTCGATAACTTCAATACCATGCATACACGAATAGTTTTACAATTTCAACTTCAATATCATACAGATGCGTATAATTTTATAAATGCACTATCATGCAGACATCATTTCAATATCATGCAGACGTCACTTCAATATCATGCAGACATCACTTCAATATCATGCAGACATCACTTCAATATCATGCAGACATCACTTCAATATCATGCAGACATCACTTCAATACCATGCAGACGTCACTTCAATTTCATGCAGACGTCAGTTTGATTTCATGCAGACATCACTTTGATTTCATGCAGACATCACTTTGATTTCATGCAGACATCACTTTGATTTCATGCAGACATCACTTTGATTTCATGCAGACATCACTTTGATTTCATGCAGACATCACTTTGATTTCATGCAGACATCACTTTGATTTCATGCAGACATCACTTTGATTTCATGCAGACATCACTTTGATTTCATGCAGACATCACTTTGATTTCATGCAGACATCACTTTGATTTCATGCAGACATCACTTTGATTTCATGCAGACATCACTTTGATTTCATGCAGACATCACTTTGATTTCATGCAGACATCACTTTGATTTCATGCAGACATCACTTTGATTTCATGCAGACATCACTTTGATTTCATGCAGACATCACTTTGATTTCATGCAGACATCACTTTGATTTCATGCAGACATCACTTTGATTTCATGCAGACATCACTTTGATTTCATGCAGACATCACTTTGATTTCATGCAGACATCACTTTGATTTCATGCAGACATCACTTTGATTTCATGCAGACATCACTTTGATTTAATGCAGACATCACTTTAATATAATGCAGACATCACTTTAATATAATGCAGACATCACTTTGATATAATGCAGACATCACTTTGATATAATGCAGACATCACTTTGATTTCATGCAGTTATTCATTTGATATCATGCAGACATTCATTTGATATTCTGCCGACATTTATTTGATATCATGCAGACATGCAATTGATATCATGCAGACATCACTTCGATATCATGCAGGCATCACTTCGATATCATGCAGGCATCACTTTGACATCATGCAGGCATCACTTTGATATCATTCAGTTATTCATATGACATCATGCCGATGCTTATAATAGCATTAGGATGAGCTTGTTTGGCTAGTGCTGCTAACTCTCCGAACGCCGATGTCGTAGAGCTGCCTCGACCACAGCAATTATATATTCCTCATGCGTAAGCTCGGCCGTTTGGGAAAAAAATTACTTATAATTACGAAATCTATCATCAAGTTTTGCAATAGACCAAGCGAATCGTACCATTATTGGTTATGTACAGAAAAATTGCGGAAAATTGTGCTTTTGATGCCAGCTCTGAGTTGAAGTTAACTACGTTAGCTGACTCCGCATCTGAGTCACATTTGTTGAATTGCATCAGGTTGGCGCTCGCTATGAAAACACTTATTGTGTCCACACGCTATCGAACTTCGGGACAGCTCGCTTGGTATGCCCGAAAATTTCATAACTGGTATTTTACTAGAAATCTTCAGAAGTCCAGAATTCAAAATGATAGTTGTATAATAAGAAAGCTCATTTTTAAAATTTTAGTGGAAATTCCTTCTTAACCTTGAAATTACGTTTCAAGGTTAAGTAGGAATTTTTTATTCTAGTAGATGATTTTAAATTCCTTCTTTAACCTTGAAATTACGTCTGTAATTTCAGGACACGCTTCCAGAACCGATGGCGAACAGTTACCGTAACAACTCAATAGACAAGAGTTCTTCGTCCAGTTCCGGCCCAAAACTAACGCCGCAAGGCGAGGTGTCCAACAATGGCCCTTCACAAAACAATGATCTTAACGATTCTCAAAACGACCCCAACCCTTCACAAAACAACGATCTCAACGTCGACAAAGGCGAGCCTAACAAGAACAAATACGACAAAAACATCGACAAGACTTCGAATGGTAAAAATGGCAAAAGTGAAGTAGATTTAGACGCTAAATGGAAGGCAAACTACGTGCCTTGCAGCGACCAGGCTGCAAGCACGACAACCGCCACAGAGGTGACCGCCGCCAACGGCAGTCGGAAGAACTGCAAGAACGGAGCGCCTCAGGCGGGCGGGAGCGATGAAGACGACTTGGATGCCAAGTGGAGGAAAAATTATGTACCTTGTACCCACGACTTGAGCAAGGTGTGTGGAGCGAGGTGTTCAGTAGTTAGTTTGAGTATCTCATAAGGTAAGTGGAAGAAGGGAGGCGTTTAGAATAAGAGTAAGTTTGAGTAACTTAAGTAAAGAATGTGTGTGAATAAGAGTAGGTTTAAGTAGCTCTTAAGTTGGTGAGCGAAGCCTAATAGCCTAGTTGCTTATTTGGGCCTATTAGTAATGTCTGTTCCGAGTCAAATTCATTATTAGCTGTTTCTAGTTGATTTAGCACTGGGGTAAGTGTAAATTATATGTGATTGAAAGATCTTCAAAAATTGTTCCAAAGAAGTGAGATGTTCGAATAAAGGTTAGTTTGTGGCTCTGAGCTACGCGAGTGGCGTCATACATATAAGGGCTAGTGCAGGTGGCTCTTGAGTGAGAAGAGTCAATCGATACACAGACGAGTTGGATATCGTTCTCAGGAGACACAGAAATTATCAAAACATTCTTGTGGGTAGAAGAACTACCGGAAACTTAAATGCCACTTGCAATCGGGATTTTGTGAACTTTCAGTCGATTGACTTCCCACTTCTTTGCATAAAAAACTCGCTCAGGTTAAACTTACCTAATAGAAAATTAAGAGAGAACAGAACCTGACTAATGGATTCCGTCAGGCTTAATTCCTTGAAAACAAAGCCTTGCGTTAATTCCTTCTCGTTCCAAAGGCTTCATTTGGATTATCTTGGATTGTTGAATCAGCAAGTTACATGAAATCTTCATGGCCCCAGAAAAGAGAAATTTCTGTTGTAGCTTTGGTGGTAAGATCAAGTTATACCATTATTTGTGAGTGCCCAACTGCTTTCCATAATATATGAGCACTCTTCCCAGTAAAACAAATTTGCGTTGGTCAGTTCACTTACTTTACAAATTTCAGAAAATCCTAATTCGACTATTTTTGAGGTAAAGAAAATGTATTTCCTAATTTCAAAACTAAATTTATTCAAAGAGCGCAGTCGTTCTTTTCGAAGTGCAGAATCCTAATTAATTCATACTAACTTTAACACGAACTCGAAGTTCTCAGGTTATTTATCGTACAGTCACCAAGTCACAAGCGCCAACATTCGTTAACATGAATCCAATCGCGTTCAGGTGGAGCTGCAGGAGAGCCCCATCCTGCCGCCCCCCTCCTGCTTCAGCGGCTCACCCAGGCCTCAGTGGGGCAACAAGGGACACTTCCTCTTCGCCTGCTACAGCCTCACTGTTGGAGTCGGGAATGTGGTGCGGTTCCCGTACATGGTGTACAACCACGGTGGAGGTGAGGAGGGGATGTTAAAATTATGGATGTGGTGCGGTTCCCGTACATGGTGTACAACCACAGTGGAGGTGAGGAGGGGATGTCAAAATTATGAACTTGGTGTAATCCGAAGCTTTCGTGTTCGGGTATGGTGACTGTGCGGATGGAAATGGTCATTTTTAATGTTTTTTCGTAAATGGCGAATTAGGATGATATAATTATACATAATGTCGTTGGATACTGTCAATATAATGACAGTACGTTGATCGTTCTCTACCTGGGAGACTAAGAAAGAGAAGGATTAGATAAGCAGTTCACGAATGAGTTGATGATTAAAAATAGCTCAAATGTATGATGATGAAGACTAATAATACGACGAATTTTATGATGCATTTTGAGGAGAGAATTATTAAGTAAAGTGAATAATTTATAGAATGGTGCGGAATATTAGTTACGGACTTCAGCGTCTCCTAGATAAGAAGGGAGCATCTCAGATGCAAAAGTTCCTCGTAGTTTTGAGATTTTGGACGGGTTTTCTGAAGGTGAGGAATTACGACTAATTTTTTTTAAATATAGTATTTGACTATGAAATACAGTAATGTCTAAAATCAGGAACGAAAATTTTAAGTTTTGAAATCTGGAGGAATTTTAAGTCGATGTCAGGTTTGACTTAATGTAGGTTTGAATGTCATGATTTTTACTGAATGTAGGGTTATAAAAGGTTGACTTCGTCGCGATTTTCAAGGTAATTGAGACTATGTATAAAAAGAAATTTGCAGTTTTACTCATTTTCAAGTGTCCAATATTTAAGAAACATATCAATTCTCCATAGAAAGAGAAACTAAATTCACGAATGAATAGAAAACCAGAGGTTTTTTTATGCTTAAATCCTAATTTTGGATCTCGGCGGTGCATCTTCGGCCGCAAGATAACACTAAATTTGATCATAGGGCCACTGGGGTTTTGGCTCATTTATCTTGCGGTTTTATCAATAAAACGTCCACATTAACTATATTTCTAGCTAAGATATTCTACCCTAATATCTTCAATTCTTCTTATATAGTCCATATCAAGTTTTGACGTATGGCAAGGAGCGTTGTCTTGCATGAAAACGGGAATCTCAACGCTAGAATTTTGCAACACTGGCACGACATGTTGTTCGAGAAGAATTTATTAATTACGCCATTAACTCTTGAATTTGAACGTACATGAGTGTAGTACCTAATCCTGAAACATCAAACTCTGACGCTCATCCCACAGAAGTTTAGTTTTTTGACACAGACTTGGAACTTTCACCGATTCTTCTTGCAAACTGCTTTGAATCGCTACTAAGCATGTCAAATTTTGGACCATCACCAAAAATTACTATTTTCTTCAGACTCATTGGTATGTTTGATCGCGGAAGCTTATCTTGCAATCTTGATTTCCTTACTTGCGAACGGCTTTTCCGAAGGTTTCTGGCATAAAGGCGTGTTTCATGGAAACATCTCGATTCAGTTTATCAAGAAACAGATATATTTTATCTTAAATTTACGTAAAAGCGTGGCGTGCGGTGAGATAAAGATCCTTGCGAGCGAGGCGATGATTGGGAAGATCCTCTCGCACTCTAGCTTCTCTAGGTCTGCTAATGTCGTTGTAAACTTTCGATATTCGGCTTTTAACACTTTCAAAAGTAAAGGAAAACTGTGTAAGTTTGATTCCGAAATTTTACAATTCCAGATTTAACAGCTGTATCTACTCTAGAATTTGGACCAATTTGAAAAATGATGCATTGATGATATTTTGCATTGACCTTCACTTTTTTATCTTGCCCCTCACGTGTCAGGAACGCGAATCATTTGCGAGTAGCAGAATTATTTAAATTAATATTCATTAATTTTGGACACTTGAAAATTAGCGAATAACTTATTTTTTTTTATATAGTGTTTCAATTAAACTGAAAACTTACGACTTTTTTCCATCTATATACCTACATTCAGTGCAAATTATAGAAAAATTTACTCATTCACACTTAAGGTTTCGAACTTTTAAAACTTGCCCTCTAATCTTCGACGTTACTTTGTTCATTAGCATACTCAGTAGATAAGAGATGATTGTTTCGTTGCTGATGAATGTTTATTACAACCAGCAGTTCTTCCTTCAGCTTCAATAAATTGATCAGACGGGGAGGAGATGAACGTAACGTTCATTCAGTCCCTTGATGGAATTATGATGTTGTCAGTCAATTTCAGGATGACCACGAAACGGTCAACTAGACCTAAGTAGCGTATCTACGACACCGTTTCCATGCAAAAGATAGCCATTTTTCTGTTTTGTTTGTATTGCATCCGTAAAATATGTGTTTCCGCGATATAATAACAAAATAATCTATCTCACTTGAGCGACATTAACTATATACCCACTATATATCAGTCCCGTGCTGCTTGTTTGGTCCGTCCGTCTCTGCGTCACGCTTTTAAGGATTCAGAATGGAGAAAATTCCCGGGTCCGTATTTCTTCTAATTAATCAGCGAGACCGTCGCAGAAGGCAGTCAGTATCAGTGATACTGAAAATAACATGTCCCGCCAGAGTTACCGTAGACATGAGGGCATCTTGAGAAATAATTATTTGTCCGCCGTTTGTGGCGGAACGCGGCAACCAGTCGTATAATAAATACGGTGATCAAATTCAGTCAAGTCTTCCGTAGGTCCCCTCAAGGGGCTTTGGATAAGCCATAGCCAATAGGGTTAGGTTAGGTTTGTCTATTCTATTCTATGCTTTAGGGACTGGCGTCCCCAGGAGGACACTGTTAGGTTATCTCAGTTTTCTAGCGAGGCCTACGGGACTTTTATCTTTTGTGTCCACTTTACTACTCTCCGGTTTCATGCCTTCTTAGCTGATGATTCTTTATCTTTTCTTCATTTTCATTCTTAACTTACTGTTTCTATGCTGATGGGATCTTGTGTGGACACAAACACTTGTGCATGGAATCTTCATTTTCTAAAGGTAATATTAAATGGTCCCATATTTTCGCTCTCTTGATATCGCAACCCATGCGGGCAGAAAGAAAGAAAGAAAAATTGTTTATTTCGAATTCAGTTACATACAAAACAAGTAACAACATTTTTTTTCAAATAACTATGATTACAGCCTTAAAATTAAAACGTGGCAGTCCCGATGGAACTTCTTATCAGGATCAATAACATTACAACTTTAAAATTAGGTGTGAAACGTGCAATAAAATTTCGGATCGTGATACTTAAGTATTAACCCAATATCGTGATACTTAAACGGATCGTGATACTTAAATTAATGGACTACAATTGGTGGGATTATTAAATTAACGACAAGGAGCTTCAAATTAATAAATAAACTGACCCCCTCCACGGTCAGTCCGCCAGTACCCTGTGTCAGTACTGGCCGTAAAATTAAAGACACCCAAAGAGTACCATCGTCCAAGTGTTCGTGTATCTCAAATCTAATTGGAAATTAAATAATTTCCGTCCCGTAATCTTCAAACGCCACACTTCCCACAGGCGCATTTCTGCTCGTGTACGTCATATTTCTGGTGCTCGTCGGAATCCCGCTCTATTTCCTGGAGCTGGGCCTGGGCCAGTACGCCCAGCTGGGCCCCCTCAACGTCTTCAAATGTGTCCCCGCCATGCAAGGTGAGGACGTAACCCTGCAGTTTTGATGGTTGTTTCTTTTTTGCTTTTTGACTTCCCTCAATTTCCTCTTCAACCGCTCCCTCATTTTGAGTCCTTGACCCCCCTTAGCTTCCCCTCTTTTTGAGGGGAAATATGGTCCAGGTTTTAGACTTGGAGTTTTTAATGTGTGTTCTTCTTCGTGGTTGTCCTCGAGAGCGAATTTTCTAATATTTGCTTCGAGTCTGACATTCATTACACTCGTAAAAACTGGCTGAAATTATTTGGAAGTTTCTGTGAAAATTGAAGGTATTTATCCAAGAAGGCTGACTGCGTCACTGATATTTTATATGTATTTATGGAACTTGACTGCATTTACGACGTGGAAAATTTTCATTTGCAAACAGCCGAGTGAAAATATTTCCAGTCCGGGGCACTCTTGTTGTGTTATTTATATTGTTGAGATGTCGCCCTTCAGATCCGTAAGTTCCGTGCTGCTGTGTAGGGAAGAAATTCTCCTGACGTTTAATTTAATCCGGGATGTCGTAAAAGCTAGCGAAACTTTACACTCATGTAGCCGTTTAATAAATTTCCTTATGGCATAGAAATCCTAAACCAAATCTATCGTGAATTGCCAAAAGTGCCATCTTGGCTGAAAGCTGATGAAATTTACAGTACGTTAACGCTGTTAAAATGTATTATTTTCTCGTCAGCAAGAAATGCTACTTCTCTCATCACAGCTGGTCGTGGCCGCACTCAAAGAAAGACGAGCTACGTAAAACTATTCGGCGAAATAAATTAAAATTTAACTGTCAAAAATCATATCAAAAAGCAATGAAATAGCGAAAAAAAAAACAATATCAATCAAGGTAATTCATAGAGGACGTCCATGAAACATCCGTACATCGATTTTAAATGTTCATCATTTCACGCACCTGTATGTATGATACCGAGTTATTTTATTGTCTATTTTATCTATTGGAGTTCAAGTGTTTTATGATAAATCAGCATCGAAAATACAGGTTGCGGCAGAAATATGTACATACAACATATCAAAGAGAGATTGAAAAAATGGAAAAATGCATCACCAAAAACTTTTATTTCCCAAATGTGCCTGTAACATAAGTTCTACAATAGGTTTTAAAAACTATATCTTCTAAACCGTGGACCTGAAAGATGGTTCGCATCTGGAGCCTTTTGAAATGTGAATAGCAATTTCTGCCGCCCCCAGTGTAATATAATCTTCACATAGTCAAAGTGAATGTGTGTATTTTTTTATCAAGGTACGTTCATTTCTCGTTGAAGCCCTGCGTAAAACGATCGCTGTGTCGTTAAGTATGTTTTAATTCACAAAACGACACATCGTACAGCGATTCTGAGTGAACTAGGCAAGACACAAATAAAGCTAATAAAGTGTTAGGTTAATAACAAAGCCCGCAAAGACTACGACTTACTCGAGGTATAGGTATAACGCCTATGCTTGTGAATCATTCAAGACTCCAAATATTCTTAGTATGTCTGACTCCTTTCAAATTCTTTCATGAAATTCCTTACATATTAATGTTACAACTGATGATCATTCTGAACAAGACAAATCCATGCTCAACCTGACCACCTTGAACTCGACTTGTAACTCGAGCCACGTATAAAAAGTGAGCTCTTTACTGCTACTTCCTTTTAATACGAAAGCTAAATCTCGAATCAGCTTCTCATCTCGTGGAGCAAGTCTTACAATTTAACGTGATCAGATGTCAGCCCTACCTTGCCCTCCGTGTCTAATGGACAAGAGTTTTCCATTGATTCTAGGGAATATGCAATCTTTCTATACATATAAACTCATAGTTTACTGAAACCCGCAGACAGTACACATGTGTGTCTGTGTGTTCATCCCGTGTCCCGTGGAAACAATACATACATCGCCTTGCACTAAACACACCTCTAATATTTTTGTCAGTTCACCCGCAAAAATAAGTATCACACAACAGTTTTGGAACTGTTTTCACGCAGTCCAATTGAAGTGCGAACACATCAAACTGCTAATAAAATGAGACGGTAACCGTGAAAATGCGCGACCATTTCACGCTAGCTTAATTTAAGTTGACGTCGGAATATCCTCTCCACGAAAGGCATCGGGCTGGCGATGTCGGTGCTGTCCCTGCTGACGGCGGTGTACGCCAACCAGATGGTCGCCTTCTGCCTTCACTACCTGTTCGCCTCCCTGGCCTACATCGGGCACCCAGTGAGCAGCCAGTCTCTGTTTTAGCCTTGGTTGACCACTGTCGACATTTGTGGACGCCGTGGTTGTTACATTCATACAGTCACTGTCGACGTATGTAAACGCAGTGGTGCTGCAGCATTCACACGGAATTCTGAATTTATGATGTCAATGTTGATGCGCTTCACTCAAATCGATCTCGTGGATGCAGCGAGAACATAATGCGCGCATTGTGCTCGAATAATCGATGAATTCAGATACCTGTTGTCCATCATTCACACTTGGAGTAAATTTAGTTCAGCGTCTACGGCTGCATAGTTTCACATACTTTGAGATTGCAACAACTCGTGTCTGTTGAAGCTGTATCTGTCTGCTTGCTCAATTTCTCCACCCACTCATGGCAGGGAGTGTCAATGTTAGAATCTACCTCAGTGTATATCTGATTTTGTGGTGACGTTATCAGATACTCGTGACTTTTGTTCGAGCTATGTGTACCTGTAAAATAGATGTTTTTTTCGTTCTTAAGTTCATTGACTATCTCGAACTAGTTTTTTTGAATCCTTGATATATGTCCTTCGCTATGCATTTTGAGTATATGCAGTGGTTTGCTACACATAGTAATCTTGAAACATAAAAATAAATGTATCCCATGATCAAAAACTCCATAGGCCCATAGTCACAAAAGCGTAAAACGTCGGTACCAAACAATCACACAAACGAAAAACGTCGACAGACACTGAGTCCCAAAATGACATGGTATGCAACACCCGTCACAGCTTCCAGACCCCTAGTCCCAAAATGACATGGTATGCAACACCCGCCACAGCTTCCAGACCCCTAGTCCCAAAATGACATGGTATGCAACACCCGCCACAGCTTCCATGGTCCAGCTGCGGCCACGTCTGGAGCACCAAGCACTGCTACGAGATGGGCTCTGAGCGCTCTGTGCTGCTGGGCAACACGACCATCATCGCCGCGGTCGTGCCTGATTCCGGGTACCGGCAGTCCGCCGCCCAGCAATATTTCTTGTAAGGGTTTTTCTCCCGGTCAAATGGAAGTGGAAAAGTGGGTTGTCGTAACGGTTATTCAAACGTTAGATTAGAATTTTTCAAAAGTTATAGTATCGCTGATTTTTTTCATTTTCATTTCCAGTAATGCGAGGTACATTTGGTGATTTTATTTGTATGGTCATTGATGTTGGCCTCAGTCAGTCTTTATCTTATCCTTCATTTGCTTGAATTATTTTACAAGAAAAATTTTATTTCCACGAATATGCGTATGAGTCTCCTCATAATTCTTAAATTTTGAAAGTTTTCTGGGCTATCTAAATTAGATTTTAAGCTCAGACTAATCATTTGTGACATGTCTGTTGTGTTTGGGCCATGTCTGTGAAGTGTTACCCTGCCTAACATTTTCCTTGGCCATGTATAATTTTTGCTTAGCCATACATTATTTTTGCTTGGGTATGTATAATTTTTCTGAGCCATGTGTAATTTTTACTTGGCCATGTATAGTTTTTGTTTGGCCATGTATAATTTTTGCTCGGGCATGTATAATTTTTCCTGTCCGAGCTCAGATCTTGCATGGCGACCGAAAGTGCAGGCGCCGAGGCGGAGAAGTTAGGCTTGGTATTACCTTCATGTTGACGACCGCCGTCAGCAACAGGAGGGCAGTCGCATTGTAATTTTAAGCTCCGTGAACTGGGAAGCTCCATTTATGCTGCCCTCAATACTCCACCTCAGCTCCAGCTGGAGGCTTGAAGTTCAAAAAACGGTTCTCGGTCTGGCAGACAGGGCGACCTTGGAGACCTCAACTTTTATCACTGGCTTCTTTAAAATGCAACGCATGTCGGTTTTATTATCTAAACTAAACTTTTTTAGGATTAGCAACTTAGAATAAAGTTTCTTACCAGCATTCGAGTAAAATATCTGTTCGTAGAGTCTTTGAGATACTTAAAGGTATTAAAATGAGCAATTTTCTACAACGCACGTATCATTTTCTACTAACCCACCTAGACAATGAATGTATCGTAATTCATTTTTTTATCCTTGTCATCAAATCCAAAGTTTCCTGCTTGCTCTCGCATTCATTTTGTGAACAGTTCCATGTTTCTAATATTTTAATGGTTTTAAAATTATATAGAATTATGAACGGTATCTTTCGCTTAATGTACCTTTCAACACGTTATCAAGTCTAAACACCAAGCTTATAAGTCTTCCACAATACAAACTCTGACTCGACCAGGTGTCTCGTAAAAGTGTCACTACAGGTTAATCGATCTATACGTGTTTATCAAGTATCTTATTCTTTATTTTCGATGTTGACAGCAATCAAATATTAACAAAATTTTCTTTGTGTTGGTTTTACGATACTTTTTACGAGTTTTAATCGATGAGGTTTAAAAAAAGCTCCATGATTAATGACAGTATGGTAACAAGATTTGCACCACCTTGTATTCCAGATACCAGGTGCTGCACCAGCCAGTATTTAAGGCTCCCACGGAACACATCGGCACCATCCGGTGGGACCTGACCCTGTGCCTCCTGCTGGCTTGGACGCTGGTGTTCCTGGTGCTGCTCCGGGGTGTCAGGAGCACTGGGAGAGCGGCCTACGTTCTGGCCGTGATCCCCACCTTGGCCCTCTTTGTCCTCATGATCAATGGGTTACTCATGAGGGGTGCTGACCTGGTGAGTGGATCTTTGTCCTCATGATCAATGGGTTACTCATGAGGGGTGCTGACCTGGTGAGTGGATCTTTGTCCTCATGATAAATGGGCTACTCATGAGGGGTGCTGACCTGGTGAGTGGATCTTTGTCCTCATGATCAATGGGTTACTCATGAGGGGTGCTGACCTGGTGAGTGGATCTTTGTCCTCATGATAAATGGGCTACTCATGAGGGGTGCTGACCTGGTGAGTGGATCTTTGTCCTCATGATCAATGGGTTACTCATGAGGGGTGCTGACCTGGTGAGTGGATCTTTGTCCTCATGATAAATGGGCTACTCATGAGGGGTGCTGACCTGGTGAGTGGATCTTTGTCCTCATGATCAATGGGCTACTCATGAGGGGTGCTGACCTGGTGAGTGGATCTTTGTCCTCATGATAAATGGGCTACTCATGATGGGTGCTGACCTGGTGAGTGGATCTTTGTCTTCATGATCGATGAGTTGCTCATGAGGGGTGGAGTGGAGTAACCATCTTCGTTGTTTCTTTTCAACTGTTGAGAAAAGATCAGTCGTGTATTATTCAAGGTAGCCAACTTTACCTCCTCGCCGTAGCTGCTTGACCCTGCAGAATTAACGAGAAACCTCTCTCCATCCGCAGCCAGGGATTTTTGGAATGACTCTAAATACGAAGGTACACAAAAAAAAATTTTTTATCAAAAAATTGTTCCTTTTTTGTAGTTTCCAGTTAGTGAACTGACTTATGCCCCTTCGAGCCCAAACATAACTAACTTTCATGCTGTCGAATTTGCAGCACGACTTTCGTTTTCAAGAACGTACCACTCAACTTTATTCTCAGTTATTCGAGTTATTTTCCTATCAATATTTTGCTGTCCTAGGGACTACTGTACCTGTTCACGCCTCGCTGGGCCGAGCTCACCAACTTGGACGTCTGGGCGAGGGCGCTGGAGCAGGTCCTGTTCTCGCTGTCTGTGGCCTATGGCGGAGTAATCATGTACGGGTCCTACAACTCCTTCAGGAACAAGGTTAGTTCAGCTTCCAGATGATGAAATTTGCTTCCTCAAATTTTGTGACCAAATTGGTTTATTCTCCAGTTGACAAAATTTATTTTCCCTCATTTCATTGCAATATGAGTTTAGTTTTCAGCTGTCGAAATTTGTTTCACTATAATCTGCATCTAGCTTAGTTCATATTCTAGTTTATGAAATTTAATTCTCCGTGTTTCGTAGAACACGAGTGACGTCACGGACGTCAGTTTTTTTAACTTCGGGCTTCGAAGAAATTTGATTCTGTCCCTACCGCCCAAAAATGAAACTCCGAACTGTGCCTCTCATCACACCCCCTGCTGCTGCAGGTGCACATCGACGCTGTGGTGATCTGCGTGTGCGACTTCGTCGTGTCTGTCGTGGCGAGCGTGGCCGTGTTCAGCGTACTGGGCGCCATGGCCTATGAGCTGGGAATCACTGACATCTCCCAGCTGCCGGACATGGGTCAGTGTTTTGCATAAGCCTTTGTAGGGTACATTAAACCAACGACTCTATCGCAAACAATCTAAGTTGTTCTGATAGCGGATATTTTAAGTACAAAACTGCGATGATTTGAACAATATTTGAGAGCTCATTTCGCTCCCCAACAGCCATTGCAGACGTAGGGGGTTCCATAAAGGGTACTGAATCCAAAAGATGGTCTCCACGATAGGAATACGTTGCGCAGAGAGTAAACTGCTCCGTGAAGAGCAGTGCGCAAGTGCTCTCAAAGCAAACTAATGAATCGCAATAAAAAGACAACTAACATGATGAAGACGTGCCTTCAAACTACAAAACACGAAAATATCACAACTTAAATTCGGCGTCTTATCTAGAACATCCTATGCTAGACCTCGTAAAAACTTGACCCAGATGACCCCCAAGCTCGTCCTCTCCCGCAGGTCAGTCCGTGGCCCTGGTGGTGTACCCAAGCGCCCTCGGAGGGGGGACCACGCCTGTGCCGCACCTCTGGGCCGTCATCTTTTACATCGCCCTCGTCACCCTCGGTATCGGGTCTTTGGTGAGACGACTGTTTACGAGGAAACTTTTGTCTTTTCAAAGTTCATCAAAGCCATCAGTTTCATAGGTTGTACA
The DNA here is from genome assembly GCA_014899125.1 of Orchestia grillus. Taxonomy (NCBI): domain Eukaryota; kingdom Metazoa; phylum Arthropoda; class Malacostraca; order Amphipoda; family Talitridae; genus Orchestia; species Orchestia grillus. Next base: position 25,175 of record VOMN01083838.1, read on the forward strand.
TTCTAGCGCATAGACGATGCGACTTGAAACAATTGAAACAATTTATTACCACAAGTGTTACATCATTTAAAGATATTACAAGCATGGATTTCTTATACAATTATACTGGACAGTTTTTTATACATAGCTACTCCTGGGCCCGAAAAAGTTCTATGACTTCTAGGGCATCCTGCGGGACCTTATGCTAAGTGCATATATACATGTAAATATCCTTGGTTACACTAAGTTACATTAGTGATACGGAAGAGTAGACTGTGTCTGGGCTGTGGCTTGACCACCATTTAGAAACAAACTTCAGTCTGTTTAAGTTGATCAAGAGTGTATTCTAGTGAGTAGACGACGCTTCATAGCATATTAATGATCAGGTACAGTTGACCATGTCTGGTCTGTAGTGTGATCACAGTTTACGACAAATTGTCAGTCTTTTTTCACTTGATCAAAGCCATCGAGTTCACAGAGCATTCTAGTGTACCGGTGAGGCCTTGTAACTCAGCTGGTCAAGAAGAAGTGTAAGCATAACGAGATTTAACTCGTTCATCAAAATTTATTAATTTACACATTTAGTATCAAAATTGATATTAGTTTACTCGGTCGATAGAATTGAATTTTTTAACTGATTTTCACTATCGGAAACTAATTGTGTAGGAAAACTGGCGATAAATAAGCATAAAACAATTAGCGAAGAAATAAGAGAAATGTTGCACTGATGACACTCGAAATACAGTTCTAAAATATTTGACTTGCCAGCGAAGCGAAAAACCTGCCTGAGTTTCGTTGAGCTTTCACAGCTGCAAAAAACGGTCACCTACCTCATGATCGCTTCATCATAATATGGCCAAGTCAAATGATTCGGCAAACTTTAGTACGACTTAGAATTCAGATCTTCCAAAAGCTCATTCTAAAGATAATTCATAAAAATACTGTGACGTAGGCTGCCTGCCTATATGTTTGAGTAAAACCCATCATTATGCCGTAAAGGTAAAAGAATTTATCAGGGTTACATATTTTTCTTGTTTCGGATTACAGTGTTGTTTCTGCCAACGTGTTTTTCAGGCTGGTCACGTGCACACTCTGGTAGGAGGAATCCTGGACACCCTTCCTCGTCTGAGGGCCTCCGCCATCATGGTTTCTGGAGTGATTTGCTGCAGCTGCTTCCTGCTTGGACTCCCCCTGTGTGCTGAGGTGATTGCTCTTCAATTCCCCTGTGTGCTGAGGTGATTGCTCTTCAATCCCTCTGTGTGCTGAGGTGATTGCTCTTCAATCCCTCTGTGCGCTGAGGTGATTGCTATTTAATTCCTCTGTGCGCTGAGGTGATTGCTCTTCAATTCCTTTGTGCGCTGAGGTGATTGCTCTTCTATCCCTCTGTGTGCTGAGGTGATTGCTCTTCTATCCCTCTGTGTGCTGAGGTGATTGCTCTTCAATGCCTCTGTGCGCTGAGGTGACTGCTTTTCAATCCCTCTGTGCGCTGAGGTGATTGCTCTTCAATCCCTCTGTGTGCTGAGGTGATTGCTCTTCAACGACAGTGTCAGGGGCACAAGTCACTGCTGCAGATGCCAAATAATATTATGGAAAAACACATATTTTAACAGAAACTGGTTTCACACTCAGATTTTGCTCGTCCAATGACAATTTCTCCACGTGAATCGGCTTAAAAATTATTTTCTTTGGTTTACGATGCCCAAAGCTATCATGAATTAGCCAAGAGCTACATATCCCTCCAGCCTCCACATATAAATATCGTACACATACTGATCTCTTTCCTGTGTTCTGGAGGAGCTCACCGCTGAAATCACCAAAGGTGTGTGCGAAGGTGAAATTTACAAAACAATAATAATAACAATGTCTTACAGGAAAGAGGTTACTTTATCCTGGACATCCTGAGCCGCTATGGTGTTGGCCTGAGCGTGCTGGTGGTGGCGGCGTGCGAGCTGCTGACGCTGAGCTGGTTGTACGGCGTCAGGAGGATCTCGGAGGACCTGGCATTCATGCTCGGCTACACGCCCTCCATGTTCTGGAAAGTGTGCTGGGCCTTCCTGTCTCCTGCCATTGTCATCGTGAGTGCCTGGGTTCCATGTGCTGGAAAATATGCCATTCAGTCGTCAGTCATTGTCATCGTAAGTGTTTAAATTATATGTACCGAGAAGTGGGTTTTTGTCCCTTAATATTGTCTGAATTTCTTGTCCCGGAAAGTTTCTTTCCGTCTTCTGCTATCGTAATCGAGAGTGTCTGCATTTCACGCCTTTGAAAGTGTGGTTTTGTGTCACCAGTAATTTTTTTCGTACCTGCACTCCATATCCTGGAAAGCGTGTCTCTCTTTCTCCTGCTCTTGTCATCGTGTCCCAATTCCATGTCCTGGAGAGTGGCTGAATATCTCTTTTCTCTCTGTCATTCCCGTAAAGAAATTTCGTGCTCTGGAAAGTAACCCTCAATCACGCTTTCAATCTCCATCGTTCTGACTGGTATCACTTTGCTTGCTGTAAAAAACATATTGGTACCTTTTAATCTCCAGCCATCATTTCAGACAGAATCTGCACTCTGTGCTCCATGGGGCTGGCATACTGGGCTTTTGTAGACCAAAGCAATGGCTTGAAATATTTGAATAATGCAGTGTGGCAAAGAATAATGGCAACTTTTGAAATGTGCAGTGGCTTACTGTCGTGTTTCAACAAATATTTTAACGAACATTAATATCTGGATAACTGTCTCTCACAAGACAAGTTGTGGTTCAGTTGGTCTCAATAAAAAAAATCAGTTTTTCTATTTTATTCAGAAGTTCCTATTATTTTGTCACCTTGTAGCTCTTGCATTTGTTTTTTCTAGCAGATAATCAAATTCTTTTACTACTTGGACCTCGCAGCATGAGGGCATCTTTGCGTTACGAATTTGAATCGGAGATAGATTTTTCCGATGTAAACATCAAGTAAACTGAAAGGCATTCAAGGTAACGAGTTATGCCATAGATACTTATGTATATTATATATCTAATTACATCTTATGTACGATTTCTGAATACATAACTACACTCGTACAAGTGAGTTACAATAATATCCTAATGTCTCGGATTGTCAGTAGATTAATTTTCACGCCATTTCCCCTTTGAAATTCTTGTTTTCCGACGTAACAAATTGCTCACCACAGTTCAACTTTTGAAATAATTTTTTTTAGGTGATGCTTGTGTTTTCTGCTGTGACCTGGCGCGATCCAGCCACAGCTCTGGACTCGGATCCAGCCTGGGCCATGTACCTGAGATGGACCCTGACTGCCGTCTCCATCAGTTGGATTCCCATTGTGTTTGTCGTCATTTTCCTCAAACGACTCTTCACCAAGGTGAGTGATACAGAGATATGTTCACAAGGTGCGTGCTCATGTTGATGATCATCTCCAGCATTACTCTCAATGTTGAGTAAGGTAAAACGTGACTACAATGGTATATTAGTTTGGTTACCGTTATATTAATCACGGTCGTTTATATATGGCTCGAAACGTAATATATTTGCAAAAATTTCCAAATATACGAGTTTTTCTTGAAATGAGAAGTAGAATTTTTTTCTGAACACGTGTCTGTAATGTTGTCGACATTTTTCTTATTTCAGCTACTTTTGTAGGGTAAAATAGAAATGAATGTGTGTACATGTGTACCTAGTAGTTTTTAAATAGCCCTGTATATGTACACATATTTTAATTGGACATTAGTAGTTTGTATTGGAAACCTTGCATTCTGATACAAAAACAACCATGGCGAACTTTTAATCTGTTTTTACAACAGACCTGGAGACGGAATTTGTTCGCGGATACCCAGATTTGCACAACTGCTCTATTACCGTACTTGCAGTATTGTACTACCGTACTTAAACATCGATTGTATTTCTGTACCTGCACAACAGTTGTGTTGCTGTACCTGCATTACAGTTGTGTTGCTGTACCTGCACTATAATGTCACCACTGTATTCACTCTACTGTGGCACTGGAACATATGCACTATCCTCACACTCGTCTGATGTGTCCCCAGCAACTGGGTCGCCTGCTGGGCCCGGCCCTCAGCTGGGGCCCTGGGACCACAGAGGCCAGGGAGCAACTGGTGGCGGCGCGCAGTGCTGGGGAGCAGACCAAGATTGGCATCGACAACCCAGGACTCGCCTACAGTAACTGATGTGTCTGGTCGCGCATCACACCTCAGAACTGATGCGTTGACTGATGTGTTGTTCGCACTCTGGACTGGCCTTCGTTAACTGGTGTGTTGTCATACACACCCGGACTGTTGAAATGTAATTGAAAAATTCATCTTATTCTCGTGCTCGGACTGACCAACACCACTTGGCAGTCCTCGTACCAATTTCAGCATCTTAATAAGTTTTCGTGCGTGATGTTCTTGTTCAAGTTTTCAATTGACTATCTTTCGGATGTGAATGCTGGATCACCGGAAAAAATTTCCCTACTTAAAAATTTTCAAGAAAGACTAGCGCCCCAACGTTGCCTCAGTTGCAGTGCTCATCTCATACGGTCGATGTACACTGGTATCTTGATCAACATGAACGTGTCACATGCAGTTAACTACAACGTGAAAAGATCAGCGAAAAGTTATCTTTGATGTCCACAGTAAGTGAAGTATATTCTTATTAACCATGTCAGATCGTATGTCAGAACGGGGGTCAGGATTCAAAAGTACTTTTTAGATACCAATACTCGCTACGTCATGATAATATTTCATACCTATTGCTCTCATTTTAGTTTAACATCAATTGCATTCTGTTCTTTAGTCGTTCCACGTAGAATGACGTGCCCATATTAACTCGATTGGATGCATCAACAGAGTGTCCAGTGGCAAAATTATTTCCTTGCGCTCAACCTCGAGCTGTTGACTTTCATTGCACGCTTTTGGAGTGCAAGCACAAAGCCTTTTTATTTTCAGAGAAATAGCCACCAACACTAAACCGTCATGCTCGACGTTTCTTCCTACATTCATCTCTAATTTCATTTTCTAGCATGATATGAAGTTATTCACTATCACTTACTAGCTCATACTCGTAGAATTACTACCATTCATCTGTGACATCTTTTTAATGAGTAATCTGGTGTTAATACTCCATCTCGTAGAATTTATTAGTGGAAAAATGACAAACCTAATTTGACTGCGCCCTGAATATAGGTAGTTAAGGCCTCGTGCCAGATGGCCGAGGATGAAACCCCAGGTACTCAACTCCAGCTATCGAAAGTCGTCGTCGCATGTGCCTATATTTCACATACATTATTGAAGCATTGACTTGAGGTGAGATCAACGTACCGGGACCTGCAACAAAGATATATTCTTGAGGCTCTCTTGTGTTGAATTACTAGTAAATTACCATGCCTTACCAGTGCTGCCTTCAGTACGGTTATCTTCAGTACTCGAGCTCGATCCATGTGCGCGTAGTGCGCTGGATGCCTCAGCTAAAATGCCAGCCCTTCTTTGCAGACGTTGCCAACCGCTAATTTTGCTTCGTCAAGTCAGGGCTGCCCGTTAGAACAGAAGCTGCGGTATCCATCTGCCACACATTGTCATGCAGTAACAATGTTATGCTTGACATACGTAGGAGGTCTAATATCATCCGCTTCTCATTGCTGCATGACAGAGTCAACTCGTGAGTGGTACGCGTACGTGCCGCCGCATTTTTCAGTAATACATACGTAGATTGGTACAAACAGTATATATATGCACCCTGCGGCTATCAGTAATATACAGAATGGTGTATACGGCATATGTACCCTTGCGTCTATCGGTAGTATACGAAGTGGAATATGCAACACATGTACCACTACCCTTGGCAGTCATATACAAAGTGGTACGTCTACGTACCATTACGCAGTCTTCGTTGAAACGGAGGTTTTCAATTAAATTCCCTAGGGGGGAATTTTTGAAATTACAGGGCAGTAAAACAGGGAGGCTTAGACCAGGTGCGTATGAAACTGTAAAAAATATAGCATTCTAAAGATTTTAATTGTTAAGCTCTCATATTTTATCAGATTGTTATGCTTTAATGAAGGGCGTGTGATATTGTGGCTTTAGTGGTGGTTAAATATGGAGCTAGGAAACTAAAAATCGCTGGGCGACAATTTCGAACACGAAATGTTACTAGAGTAAGCTTTCTAAAAATATACAGTTTTTAGCAGTAAGAGTGTACAAGACAAGTGATAGTGTTATGTAATCTGTAACCGAGTCCCAAATCATTGTAATCCGTCGAAAAGTCTTGAAAGTTTTATAATGAGATAACTATTAGGAATATCATAGTGATGTTAGTTTCAATATTTTTTCCTGTGAGTTAATCTCCTAAATCCATACAAATTTTTGTCATTTCAATTCCCCTAAACATGCATGCAGAGGTCGGTGGAGCTGGAGACGATGAAGGTCTCCTTACAAATTGTTGACTTTTTCTCTCGATTAATTGTTCGTATCGTTTTTATGGTGACCATAAATATTGCAACACGATGCCAGAAATTAAGCTGAGTCGTGATGCTTGCTAAAGAATCTCTTTGATCGGAGAACGAGCGCCGTCTTGCAACATCCTGTAGAGCAGCCTGCCTGCTTAAAATATCCTACTTCTTTTCAACGTGAGCGTAGGTTGCCGTCTGCCTAAAGTTTATGCGGTACTTTATTATTCACACCCGTTTATTTTCCGTGCCTGACTGTAGCGCTGCACCACGATCTACGATGTGTATGCTTAAAAACTTGTTTCAGGGGCAGTGAAAATCCGCGCCGTTCCCTTAGTTTTTACAGTCGCGTTTGCGTTTCATAATAAAAAATTATCTGATGGCTCCAAGGAGTTTGAATGCTTACTTCCATGTGTCTGAGGTCAAAGAACCGTTTTGAAAAGCATATGAATGGTCGCAAAATTACTAATACGCAGAATAAGTAGCCATGTATATATGGGTAGTATATTGTACTACCGTAAAAATGAACGATTATTCTAGGAGAACCCTGGATTTTGTCATTAGTCCATTCTACCACGATGTGTGTATACTTTGTTTTTTTTTTCTTTTCAATTGTTGACAATTTTCTCACAAATATAATGTTCAGACACTACTTTACAGTATACATATACACTGAATTTTGTAATTATCAGAGTGTATAAATATAAACTACTTTAAACTCACTTTTAATTCTCCATTAAATACTAAGTTTGTCTTCTGAAAAGAACTTTGTATTATAAGACGCAGTTATATTATTTTCAGTTAAATACAAGTCAGCCGTTAATAAAAAAAAACAAATTTAAATTTTGTGCGACTCTGGCAGAACTGTAGAGTACCATCTGTTCTTTCCGAAAGCAAACTTTTCTCATACTTTTTCTTGAAAAAATAATTGAAAATAGTCCCGTAAACGGCCACCCTCTTCCCATGTCACCCAAACGCTTGAGCAATCTTGAATGAAAACATTTTTACTTAAGCTCGCTGGGTTTCATGATCGAAGCTATAAAAACTCCAAATTTGACATAAGTTGGGAGGAAGTAACTTGAGTCGTCGCACTTCGGCTGCTGCACTCCAGCCCTCCACTTGCGCGTGACTGGCACCGTCAGTTGCTGCCGCTCTGCAGTCCAAGGAATAGACGGAAAAACTGTGAGATGTCAAAGAACGAAAGATTTAGTCCAGAATTTTTTTATTGTAGCCCACGAGTAGAATGAAAATTCAAGCTTCAAGCTTTAAGCTTGTCAAAGAGCTGAAGAATTAATCCGAAAAAATTTGGTTGACAGAAGCATATGTGTGCCGTGGTTATCTGTGATCTGCGGTCAACTACGATTTAGGTTCGTTTGATTACCATCATTAACTCTTCCTTCTGACAAACGCGTGCGGCTTTGGTGATTACGTATAGGCTAAAAGTGCCTCCACTTTGTAGAACCATTTAGCCGAGTAAAACATCAGTTGAAATGCTCATAAATTAAAATAGTAATGCTTGTTACAAATTCGTAATTTCAGCAACATTGCCGGAAACCAACTATGCCTTCATGGGCACGTCAACCATTTTCTGAACAGACGAAACTCTGCTTGCTTTTCAGAAATGAATGCTTATTTTTAATTTGTTCAAAGTGTTACAGAGCAGGCACTACGCAATTTAATTTTTCCAAGTCGACTGAAGAATTATTGGGCTAAGTTTGTTTGCCCAATGTCAAGATCTTCAAACATTTACCCATCACACGAAACCTAACTCAATGGTTTCAATTAAGGTTTGAGTCCTAATAGTTTATACTTGGAACAACCAAACTCAATTCTGATTCACAAAACATATACAATATTATTCAAATAATTTTGCTTCAAATGTACAGTCACTTCAATTAGTTCCTACGACTTTACAGATGTACGGAACTCGAAAGAAACTCTTCGTAGACTTTCAGGCCAGTTCGTAGTAGAGTTATACAATATCTGTTTATTTCGGCTCCAAATTCNTAGCTTTCGTTTGGTATGATAAAGACGCCAAAATGAGAACTTAATCACCATTTGTACTTCAGTCCACATATAAAGAGTTGAAATCACGGAGAACGCAGGACGCCGGATGCCAGCAGTAGTGGGACTGCCAAAAAGGAATACTAATTTCTAGTGTTGCTTCAATAGCACTTTGCTGTTTCTCATCCAAGTTAGTGAATTTCTGATAGTATGCATAAATTTGCATTTCTGGGTACTGCTTGATGAAGTGTCACACCGAGGGTGACTATGTGCATGACATACCATCAACAAACACATTCAGAAACGCAATGCAAAGAATAGTCTCAAATATTAAAAAGTTTGCTCACTCGGATGTGAAAAAGCCAGATACTAAATAGGGAAGCATAAGGCTTGACAAAATTCAAACCGGAACTCCACATAGTCGTTGCACCTCACTGCGTATGCACAAGAAATCTAATAACGCATTGTAGCTTACCGAGAACACGTGCACAGGAATATGTAAAAAAGACTGTTACTATTAATTTTTATTTAAAACCGTAGACTTTATATTCGAGTCAGTACAAGAACTATGTTAGATACAAAACTGAAAATTTTTGTACTCTGAATGGCTTACAGGAGAGGCCGGCAACCCACCAACAGAGGTACCCACAAAATGGTCAACGAGCAAACCTGGTCTTGAACAAAACGGGAAGTTCTTTCTCAGAATATGATTTCAATTTTCTGCAAAAACCAAGCAAAGAAGACAAAACTTTTCTATTAGCTGTATTTCCAGTGGGGTTTATGGCCTTAATTTCCATTTACTAGGCCAGTACTTGAAACTACCGCGACTCGACATATCCAAGGCATGGCATATCCAGGTGAGGCAGTCGCCTCGACGGCCGCAAGGGAAGAGACCAGCTCTGCATCGACAAAAACTACCATGTCTGAAGTGGCCCGGCAGAGGATCGCGAAGTTTCAGATTTACTGATAAAACCTACTAACTATAGTAGACCAGCCTAATTCATAAACTACAAATGATAGTAACAAGTCAATCAGAAAATTGGTACGGTATGGGACCTTAGTGCAATAGTCATACAAGGTACTACTTCGTCAACTACTAAGTCCTCCAAAAGTAAACACACTGAAGAGCTTTCGTGAACTAAGGACCTCCGAATTAAGGTGCTCTACCACACAGATCTACAGTAGTCTGAGACCGGGTCGGTCTACCGGCACACTTCGCGGTCCTCTGACGTGACCCCAGATTAGCAGTTCAGTTTCAGAAATCCCAGTGGCGGTGACGGGTCTTCTTGAGATTAGCTTTTTTTAAGCTCGAAGCTGCGAGTCGGATTACTGTGAACATGGTGGCAGGCGATAATCTCGCGTGCCAAATGATTACGCCCTCTTGAAGTGAAGGTAGATATCACGTCAGTATACCTGATCCAAATTCAAGAGATCTCGCCATCATACCTTCTTCAGAAGTAAAGGTAACTGTCACGTCAGCATACCTCCACCTATAAGATAACATACCAGTAAACCTACTCCTAAATCAAGTGTGGAAGCCTTTCCAGTACGCCCTTTAAATCGAGAGCGAGTACCTTGCCTGCCTCACAAGCTGATCCATTTCCAGAAGAGACGAAGAGACGAAGAGACACAGATTCGCTGAAATACTTTAATTTTAGCAATGGTTAGTGATAACTTTTTTAAAACTTCTTTGAAGTCAACTTAAAATTCAGGGGTAAAATCTGTCCCGCTCTTGACATTTGTACATGGACCCAGAAGTTTGTACTACATTTGCAAGGTTGCCGACCTTTGCTCTATAATAGCAGGTACGTGCTGGTTTCTTTCTACTCTCATTTTGAATTATGCACTCCACCATACACACACATATTCCTGTACAATCGAACAAAGAAAAAACTTTTTACATGAACGCCAGTGAGCGAAGGAGTAAGCTACACCATTTTATACAAAAAAAGGAAATGGAAATCCGAACAGAGAAATACCGACCTTAAGAATAAAGCTTTTGAAATAAAGACCTCCCAGTAGAGAGTGATGAGTCTGTATACATAAATACATTAAGAAAAATCTTACAAAAACTAGCACACAAGCCTGAAGAAAATAAACAAGCGTTGAACAAATTCGAGATTGTCTGAAGTCATCAGAATCTAGTCAGAATACGGCTCAAGGGGCCCACCCACGAAAAGCTTCATTTACTTCAAGCCAAAATAAATATATTAGTTTGGAAACGCGAGCTCCACAGGTTTGCACTGACGCTACTTGAACAGTACGACACAGAAGAGGTAACAAAAGCAGGGCAACGTCCTCTACGGACGCCGCATTAGGCAGATGTCGGATGCAACGAACGAAATTTCCGACTTTGAATGTACAAATTGTAATGGCCAAAATGTCCGGTACGAAAGCGCAGAATAACCAAATGCAGAATCACTATGTAATTTCAGACTCAATAATTCTTCGTTTATAGAAAGATTTTCAACAACACAAGCCCGTTAATCCACAGAAATGATTACTAAGAGCAAAAGGCAGGCCTGAAAGTCAGCCCCATGGAAACACTTCGTCGTCAATCCCTAAAATTACTCCCCGTGCACACAGGCGTGGCAGCTCGGCCGGGCGTTGCCTGCGCAGCGTCCTGTCGCAGTTGAAAGACACTTAAAGGCCAATAAGTTACACGTCAAGTGAATTGGAATATAGATCCACTGCACCGAAGTAAAAATTGGTCGGGGACTTAGTCAAGAGAATAAAAACGGATCAGATGGGGCGGCAAATTATGAGAGGGGTACCCTGCGTAAGAAGTAACTCTATGTGATGAAGTGAAATAGAGGAGTAATGCAATGGAGTAGTGAAATGAAGAAACAATGAATTAGAGGTACTGATACGTAAGTTTACTGAAGTTGTCTTCACATGATTGAATAAATCAGTACGTACGAGTGCACTGACGCACCTTTTGCGTGATCTCAAGAGAGCAGAAAGCTACGAACACAGTGCATGGCAGAGACGGACGGGTGGTATGGAAAGATGGCAGTGTGACAGCCAAGAAAATACCCAATCCAAAAAGTACAGGAGGGCGCACTTGTTGCAGTAAAAATCCTCCAGTTAAACGGTGTGCAGCAAAACCATCTAACAAGAAAAGTTAAAAATAAAACTATGACAAGATCAAGGCATTGCAGGCAGCAACAAACAATCTGACTCAGCAACGACCCTCAGGAGGTGTTGGATGCATGTCATTTAAACGAACTTGAAAAAATAAACAATAAACCAGAACATAAAGGTACAATAGCTCAAAATGTTCTGCACTTGTACACGTTTAATATTGAGAACATTCTAAATAATGATGACTAAGAATAAAATATAGCTACAGAATGAAAGTATATGTAATCAATGCTTTGATACAAAAGCAGCGCGACCAGCGAAGCAACTTGAAAATTTTGTTAAAAATTACCAGGACATGGCTCATGAAAACAAAAATTACCAGGACATGATTATAAAAAACAAAAACATTACCAGGACATGATTATGAACAACAAAAAATTACCAGGAAATGGCTCATGAACAACAAAAATTACCAGGCCATGGCTCATGAACAACAAAAATTACAAGGCCATGGCTCATGAACAAAATGAACGCTTCAAGTGAAAGCACACGCATGATAAAAAAGAAGCAGACAGTG